>JAABLK010000090.1:0-62938 GCA_012295415.1 Phytophthora chlamydospora | reverse complement strand
AGAGATGAAGGTTGAGCCCGATGCTGCTGCGCTCCAGCAGAGTGGTGCCCCGTAGTTTTGTTTTGCCTCCACCGAGCACCTGCTTGGCACGGAAGACGGAGAGGGTGCTACTGTAGGCGGTGTTGTGGTGATGGATGCGCGTGTGCTTGGTATCGACTCGGTAGTTTGTGTGGCGGCTAGCAGTGGTGCTGGCCCAACCAACGTATGCCAGGAGATGTTTCATGTTGATCATGCATTGCTCTAGCGGTTGTAGCCTCCGTGTTATCAGCCTGCGTCCGTACATACTGATGCGGTGTTGACGGCATCTCGGCATTGAGCACGTGGCGTTCCTTCTTGGGAATCTACTCGGGGAGGTCGGCACGATGGAATGCAAGTAAACCACTGGAACACTATTCATCATCATGGAATGGAAACCCGCCATCGTTTTCGACTTGTGTCCGCACCGTTTACAATCATGGACGAAACTGCGGCACCACCACGTCACGTTGAAAGCTCTGAAATTAAAAAAAAACAATGAAAGTTATTCCCCGCGAAAGAAATACAAGTGCAAAAGAAAACGGGGCTACTGAATCATTCCAAGCTCTCGAATCGTCTTGTACGGTTCTGCAATCTCGAAAGGAAGCGCTGGACATCACTGCGTGAGCTCATCATCACCCTGACCTTTTGAATTGGCGACTCGTGCCGGGAAGTTCCATGAGAGCCATGATGGCAAACCCGTTTCGAACTTTCAATCAAGAGCCGACATTTATTGTTTTGCAATTTCAGAGAGCATTCAAACGGGAAACTGAACTACGCTCAGGTGGTTCTGAAGCTGTCACCAGCACGTTGCTCAGTCGGTGAGGTTGGGGTCGTACGTGTTGGTGCCGTTGGCGTAGAAATAGATGGTCTGTCCGTCGTCGTCGCTGTTGCGAAGGTTGCGCATGCGGCTCTGCTGGTCCGTCGTGCCCGTCACGGTCTCCGTTTCTAGTCCGAACTTGTCGATCCAGAACTGGATCTCGTGGTCGATGTTGGAGTTGTCCGTGGCTCCACTGAAGATCGGACGCATGTAGAGCGTGTCGGTCGTCACCGTAGTCTCATCCACGATAGTGGTGCGTACACAAGTTCCCTGCTGCCAGAGCGAGAGGCTCATCTTGCCCCACTGGTGCTTGTCACCGGGGGCAATGCTCACGTAGCCGTCACTGATGAGGTTGTCGTTGATCCCTTGGGCGACAGCGATGCCGAAGCCGGAGACAGCACCAGTGACGGAGGCCACGGTACCAACAGTCCCCGCTGCAGCCGCCGCCGCTGTGGCAAGTGCGCTCGTGGATACCCCGAACACGGAAACTATTCCGTTTGCCGCAAGCGCAGAAGCCACGGGTGCAGCAGCACCAGCCGTGCCGATGACGGTAGCGGCCGCACCAATGACGGAGATGACGATGCCGGCGATCTTGAGAGCGGCTTCATCCGGTCCAATCTTGCACGTCCAGGGGTCTTCGGTGTTGTTGGCGATGGAAAGGTAAGAACCCATGGTGGCGTGGAGAGTTCCGGACGTTGTTGGTTGCTGTAGCTTGCGTAGGCCGGAGCGAATTGGGGAATGAGGAATCGGTTGACTGTCGGACTAGATCACCAACGCTGCTGTTGCCGACGTGGGCTTCGTAATGCCTCTGGTCCAATAGCTTCATCCATTTCAACATGCCAACCATTCTCCAGTGAGACTTGTGGTGCTCGTCGACATGACAAGATTTCACTGCAGTCAATAGACGAGTCTCGTGGTGGACTCGAGAAGTGAACTTGTCCAGTGGATTTCGTGACGATTGATTTTGCAACTGCTCCGAGATCTTTCACTTCAAGGGTAAGTTCGGTAGTCGCACTTGGCAGCGACACAAGGTAGAACAGCGCAACGAGTCCATGCTGTAGGAACAAAAGAAAAGTGGTAAACCAGGTTCCTGCCGGTGCACTACAGCAGTCTCAATTGAGATCCGTGGGGGTAACGGGACTTCTGCCAAGCGGAGGAAGGCTTATGCCTTCATCAAACTCATACACAACGCGACGATGTGTTCGATCTGCTCAGTTGTTAAGACGGCTCTGATACGGCGTCAGTATCGTCGTTGACCAGAACGATGAACCTATTTGCGTTGCAGCTGTTCACGTTGGTCGAGGGTGAACGAGGAGTGGAAGCTTGATTCGCGAGGTAATGTGCCAGCAAATTGCAGTCACCTGGTGTCGTACATTTTCCCAAGCGAGGCTACCAAGGTTATTAGACTTCTAGATGTAGGCTATCCACCGAGAAGAAGTGAGCAAATGAACTTCGCCTTCATTTTCTTTTGGCTTTTATTCATATTGTGGGCTTAAAGCGAGCGATTTCCTTGGTAGTTGGCCTAGTTGGCGCGGGTCGGGTCGAACGTGTTGGTGCCGTTGACGTAGAAGAGAACCGTCTGGCCGTCCTCCTCGTCGCCGCTTTTGCGCCGGTGATGGTGGTGCCGGCGCTGCTGGTCCGTCGTCCCCGTCACCGTGTTGGTCTCAAGGCCGAACTTGTCGATCCAGAACTGGATTTCGTGGCCGATGTCCGAGTTGTCTGTGGCGCCGCTGAAGATCGGACGCATGTAGAGCGTGTCCGTCGTCACGGTGCTTTCATCGACGATGGTGGTGCGCACGCAAGTCCCTTGCTGCCAAAGCGAGAGGCTCATCTTGCCCCACTGGTGTTCCTCACCTGGTGCGATGCTGACGTAACCCTCGGTGATGAGGTTGTCGTTGATGCCCTGGGCGACGGCGATACCGAAGCCAGAGACAGCTCCAGAGACTGAGGCAACGGTGCCGACGGTGCCTGCTGCCGCTGCGGCTGCTGTGGCTATAGCACTTGTAGATACCCCAAATACAGAAACCACCCCATTGGCAGCGAGAGCGGAGGCAACAGGGGCAGCAGCTCCAGCCGTGCCGATGACAGTCGCAGCAGCTCCAACGACGGAGATGACGATACCGGCGATCTTGAGCGCAGCCTCATCCGGTCCGATCTTGCACGTCCACGGGTCTTCTGTGTTGTTGACGATGGAGAGATAGGAGCCCATGGAGGAGAAGAGTGGTGGGATGTCTTGCGCAGGTGAGGACGAATTGAGGAATGAGGGAGTGGGGGGTCGCAGTCTTCGAAGCGAATAAAGGCCTGTGTAGCTATTGCCCAAGGCTTGGATCGAACAGCGCGAGGGCAGAAGAAGACGACACCAGCGTTCCCGCAGTCAGTAGGCGGAGTGCTGATTGCAAGAAATCATTTCTCGTTGACCCCAGCCACAGGTTCGCAGCTGCAGAGTGCCGGTCTCGTTTGAAGACCGCGTAAGACAGCCTTCATGCAGGCAAACTTCCCGATCGGGTACAACCATCTCGGCGCCAAACCGATCAGATTTCAATTCATTTTAATTAAATTGATCAACGTTAATTTCAGATTTCTGCTGCGGATACCTCATGCATTCCGAGTGGAAATAGGTTCGCAACTTGCGCTTGGCGAAGGCAGAAAGGCTGCCTCAGCAGCATCGTGTGGTCCAGACTTCGCGTCCGTTGCGCTATCGAATGATGATCCTACTGTGTCCATAGTACTAACACCGAAGACCGGCGGTGTTGATGTTAAACCCAAGTTCGACCAGAGAAAGAGCTTTCAGTCAGGATTTGCTGGTCGAAAATCCAGGATGACGCGAGTTCCTTGACCCTCACTTCGTTTTGCCAGTCATCTAGGACGGAGCAGGCTTGCTTGATGTGCACAATGACATCCTAGGTTGACGCAAAGTGTATGCTGAAAACCCAAGAGCTGGTGGGTATACTAAAGTAGTACTTGGCTGCACCATTCTCAGCATGTATTCTTGGAAAGCCTTCAAAGGACAGAGCGAGAGCTGCAAACTCGAGCCGCTGAGGCATACTACAGATGATGAGATCCAAGTTCGTTCATCCACGTAAGCGAAGCAAGTATTGTACCGTATCTCCGTGTTGTAGCAAATCGAGAGGCCCGAATCCGCACGAGTCGACAAGTTCACTTCCTCCGCGGCGGATGTAACAGCCAGAGACTCGGCTACTGACTAGCATTTAGCGATAGCCTTGTTCATCCGATACTATACATCCGTAAATTGCCGCATGCGAATGTATTCCTTGCCTTGGCGATGCCAAGGCTATCGATCTCCAAACCAAGGCATGAGCTGCCCTCGGATCCCTCGCCATTAAACACGGCGCAGTTCTTCATTCCTCAATATCTTTCCTCACCACCAAGGACCAACAACTTCTCCTGCACCGGATTAACCACCTCCCAGTTCGTCAGCATGGGCTCCTATCTCTCCATCGTCAACAACACAGAAGACCCGTGGACGTGCAAGATCGGACCGGATGAGGCTGCGCTCAAGATCGCCGGCATCGTCATCTCCGTTGTTGGAGCTGCTGCGACTGTCATCGGTACGGCTGGAGCTGCTGCCCCCATCGCGTCTGCTCTTGTGGCAAATGGGGTAGTATCTGTCTTTGGAGTGTCCACCAGCGCCTTAGTCACTGCCGCTGCAGCAGCGGCGGGCACCGTCGGCACAGTGGCGTCCGTCACCGGTGCTGTCTCCGGCTTCGGTATCGCCGTCGCCCAGGGCATCAACGACAATCTTGTCAACAACGGATACGTGAACATTGCAGTCGGCGAAAAACACAAGTGGGGTAAGATGAGCCTCTCGCTTTGGCAGCAAGGGACCTGCGTGCGCACCACCATCATTGATGAGAGCACCGTCAAGACGGACACGCTCTACATGCGCCCGATCTTCAGCGGAGCCACGGACAACTCCAACATCAACCATGAGATTCAATACTGGATCAACAAGTTTGGCCTCGAGACGAGCACTGTGACTGGCACGACGAACCAGCAACGACGTCTGCGTAACGAGGAAGACGGCCGGATCGTCTACTTCTACGCCAACGGCACCAACTCGTACAACCCTGACAATTAGCTCGATCGCTGACGGTGTCGGATAGCACGACAACAACTTGATGTTTGAAATGAAAGCTTTGTGTTCGCTTGAGGACGTCTGGGCTACTAGACCCGTTGCGCAGGACTGCTACTGCTGGCTGGGGCAGTTGATCCCGAAGCACCAGCGCTCGGTGGGGACGGAAGCCTTCAACTGCTGCACGTCCGAGCCGCTGCCGCTTCCTACGGTGCCGCCGGTAACCTTAGCCGATCCACCGAAGTCACCCACTTAGACAATCGAGTCACCGCTGCCACTGGTCGAGCTGCTAGACGTCGTCTAGCAGACGAACCGGGGAAGGTGATCGTGTAGGACGCCTCCGAGCTGCTGGCCGATCCGCTGGTCGATCCTACCACGTAGGAACTACCCTGCTTGATTCATCTTCACTTGCAGAGTTGCTCTTGGACTCGGGGAATACGATCGTGAAGTCACCTTCCGCTCCTTCGTAGCTGCTGGAGATCAAGTAGTTTCCAGCCTCAACACCTCCGACTGTGCCTTCAGACGTCGTATCCGCGTCGTTCCAACTTCAGCCTCGCCATACTCGTCTGGTGTCGCGCCGTAAAGCCCCACGTCGCCGAATCCTGCTCGAGAGCCACTCGTCGATGAAGCAGGAAAGACGCAGCCCCAGGTCGTACCGAGAACGAGAGCGCATTCAACATCCACAGGAGCTATGCAGTTGGTGCCGTTGAAAGACCGTGGCATAGTCACCCTTCAGTGGACAAGCCGTTCCAGCCGGAGAAACTCCAGTCGAAGAATCTCAGCAGTGAATGCCGAATCGACTACCTATTACAATGCGCGTGATTGGTAGCAACACACACCGAGCTTCTGTCGTTTCAACAGCGGAGCACATCGCTCGTTGCAGTCATGGTCTCCACTTCTAAAGATTCTGCGGCGAGGTTGATCTTTGACGCTCTTTTTGGTTGTTTTCACGGTAGATTCCAGTTGTGTTGCGCAAAGCACCGCTGGCTGTGTCGACTAGGTTGCTGGCCGAAGAGGCCAAGGTATTGAGTGACCTGTCAGTGAGGACCGTGTCAGATGCAAAGAGCATTCACGCGCCCATCCGAAGGATTGATTCCCGAGTTCCAGGAAGTGCAGTCGGCCAGCAGCGCTCGCGACGGACGAATCTTGCAGAAAGAGGCGGAGACTTACCTGCTCAATGAGAGGCTTTGGCGAAAACGAGGCTCTGCTACTTGGGCCACATCGGCAGCGCTGCAACCCGCAAGTCATTACGTATCCACCACAGCGTGGATGCGACCATGTGTTCGTACAGCTCCTGCGACCAATACAAAGCAAGCACCGCGGGCGTTTGCCTCCGAGGCATCGGGTAGCACCTTACGTCTCGTAGAGGATGCTGAAGCCTGCTTGAAGGGCTTCAACCCACACCACGTCAGCATCGCTGCAGATTCTGGCGCCAGCATGCCCACCGAGTTAGTGTTTGCGGCGGTACAGCCCGAATCTGTTCGCGCAGGGACTGATGCACATCCCCCCGTTGATTAATTCGACTAACTTCTTACCACGGAGACCAGAGTCTGGTTCCTGTTGGCTATCACTGACTGCCAGTGACCGACACAAAGGACTCAAGCCTCGACTCCTTACTGTTCACTTTCAAATTCGCCGCCGGCAGCCCAAGCGCAACGCCCCAAGCCCCTCCCAACTCCGTCGACAACTGCCAGCTCGATGTCGACTCAAACAACAATGCCAGACGAGCACGTGGTGCTCACGCCCACATCTAAGGACGACCCCAGCTGCAAGTACGACCTGCAAGAGGAAGACCCCGTCGAGGAAGAAGAAGAAGAGTTGTACAAGAAGAAGACGCTGCAGCAGAAGATCCTCTGGGGCACCTTCTACACGGTGGCGTCCCTGGCGGCGCTCTACTTCTTCATGGTCGCTGTCAAGTTCATCGGCGACGGCTTCACCCTCGCACTCGGCTGCGACTCGGAGGGAGCCTTTGACTTTGCCAACAACCCCGTCGCCGGTCTCATGATCGGCACCATCTCTACTGCTCTGTTGCACAGCTCCGGTACGGTGACGTCCATCACGGTGGCCCTCGTTGGTGCCGGTGGAATGACAGTGCGTCAAGGCGTGTACGTGGTCATGGGGGCCAACATCGGCACGTGCGTGACGTGCATCATGGTGGCGTTCGGCCAAGTGGGCGACCCCGTGCGCTTCCAGCGCGCCATGGCGGCCGCCACCGTGCATGACATGTACAACATTTGGTCCGTCATCGTGCTCTTCCCCATCGAAGTGCTATTCCACCCGCTCGAGAAGATGTCGATCGAGATGTCCAACGCCAAGACCTCGAGCGGCGCGTTCAACAGCCCCGTGGACGCGATCGTGAACCCGCTGACTCAAAAACTGCTTTCGGTTGACAAGTCATCCATCTACAAGGTCGCGACGGGGGACTTGGAATGCACCCCGGACCTCTCGTTCGTCAAGGGCGGTGCGTTCAAAGACTCGAGCTTGAGTGACGGCAGTATCAGTGCCATTGTCATCGTGGTGGGCTTCTGCATCCTTGTCTGTGCGTTGGTGACGCTGGTCAAGATGCTCGCCAAGGTCTTCTTGGGTCCCACCAAGACGCTCATCTCCAAGCTGCTCAACTACAACGGCTACGTCAACATCTTCGTGGGCACGATGATCACCTTTGCAGTGCACTCGTCCACCGTGGTGACGTCCACGTTGACGCCAATGGCAGGCTTGGGCGTCATCACTCTCGAGCAAGTCTACCCACTGGTGATCGGAGCCAACTTGGGGACGACGGGCACTGCTCTGCTGGCGTCGCTGGTGACGGGCAAGTCGGACTCGGTGGCCATCGCGCTCGTCCACTTCTGGTTTAACGTGTTCGGCATCGTCCTGTTCTACCCGATCCCGCTCACGCGCAAGCCCATCCTGGGCTGGGCCCGCTCGCTGGCCTTCTTCAGCGCGTCCTGGGCGTGGACCGCCGCCTTGTTCCTCATCTTCCTGTTCCTCGTGATCCCTGGTATTCTGCTCGGATTGGTCTACATGTGCACTGCCGATAGTACGGTGGCTCAGGTCTTTGGCTGGCTTATCGCCTGCATCGCCGTGCTGCTTTTCGCCGGTCTGCTTTTCTGGTACAAGAAGAAGGGCGGCAAGGAGATCTGGTACGCCTTCCTGGAGCGCAAGCGTGTTGCTCGTGAAATTCGCAAGGCTGGCGAGGGACAAGAGACGAAATCATTCGTCGGTGAAGACGCCGCGTGAGATGGTAGGAGCTCACCTGGTAGCTGTCAAGGTGCTGCTTGACGACGTAGTATTCACGACCCATTCGCATTAATCGCACGTGCAGCATTCTGTTGTTTTCTGTTGTTTTGTCGGAGTATGAGCAGCTTCAGCTGGTGTCGCCACGCAGCCAGAATGGTCTGGAAACCGGACGACGAACTCGTTGCAAAAACCTTTTTGGCTTCCGCAACGTCGGAAGTTCTACTAAAGCCATGGAGCCCAGCCTGGAAACAGCTTGCACAGGTTATGCGGATCCTGCGCTGCGCTCAAGAGCTGCTTGACCTGCCCTTCGATACTGAGTGCGCTACCATTTGGGTCCTCATAACCCTCGAGCTTCTGCTTGACCCGAATCAAAGCTCTGGCTGCAGCGTCCGTACTTCCAGGCTCAGCATGCAAATCCTGGACGGGCTGCGCTTCATTGGTGCTGGCCGTTCCAGCGGCAGCTTCGTAGCTATTCGAGCGACTCGAGTTTCGCGATGCCACAGTCGATTTCGTGCTGTCCCGTCCCCCTTCTTGGATCCGTAGCGCCTTGAGCGGAGAGAGCGTCCAGCGGTAGAGAGGATCATGCACGAAAACCTCTAGAATCGTGACAACCGACGCGCTCTTCTTGCGCAACAACTGCAAAGTGGCCTCACAACAGCGTGAAAAGACACCGTCCACACCAGAAATGCCCATGCCATCGACCATATCTCGAGTAAGTCGGAACGGCACAGTCTCCGGCGTGTAGAGCGCCATTCCTTGGTCAAATACGACGCCAAAATCGATATGCACGAGCTCTCCAGTCTCTTCGTGGATCAGAATATTCTGCGAGTGGCGGTCTCCAATACCGAGGATGTAGCCGACGATAGATGTCACTGCCGCACTCTGTACGTAGGCCAGTCGACGATGGTACCACACGGCTGCGTCGGGGAACTTTTCCAAGAAGAAATGATGAAATACAGGCGTGAAATTCGCCTGGATCTCCACAAACGCTGGCAGCTTTTCCGGTGCATTTTTCAAGTATTGACGGCATTCGGTGTGCTTCCACTCGTGGGGATGGTAACGCTCGTGTGCCGACAGCCTCTTGTTCGTTCGGCTCACAAGATACGAGCCCCAGGGGATCGTGTTCTCCACCCACTCCAGCACACCCGCAATAGGCGATAGCGGGACCACTCGGTATGTACGCAGTCGAAGCTTGCGTTTACGTGTCGCCTTCTCCTCCATCAAAAACTGGTTCATCGTCTCGAAAACTTGTTCGATAACGAGATCTTGTCGCGTGTCGTCTTGGCCCTTGACGAGCTGTTTATACCGCTCACCATCTGAACCGTAGCAATAGACGATCTTTGGTCGATGAATGCCGCTGTCCGTGATGGAAAACTGGGGCTCGAATGAATACATGCGCACAACACTCGAGTAATCCATGTCAGCTTGTGGGGCAATATGCGACGTCAGCACGGCTGGCATCACCACAGAGTCCCCTCGTCGTGCCCGAGCGCGAAGACACTGATCGAAGGGCATGTGGCCAGACCTCCCGGAGTTCGTCTCGAAGATCGTCACTTTCGACAGAGGGATCTTCTTCTTCTGCCCGTGATACTCACTCGTGTCGAACAGCGCCAATTGAACGTACGCATTCGCCATACTGTCCAGTGCCTCGAGTAACTCTCGCTGGTCGGTTTTCATCAGCTCAGTAAAATACACTTTCGCGCCTTCTGCCTTCGCGTCTCCTACGTTGGCGCGAAATTGGAGAGCACCTTTACCTTCCACATCTCCGCTATTCTTTAGTGCGATGAGCTGCACGAGCGCATGGTGCGGATGCTGCATGCTCAGCTTCATCACCAACTTACGAAGCGCAGTTTGAAACGTTCCGTAATCCGTAGAACTGCTGATACGGGAAATAATCTGGTAGGACAGAGGCACAAACTTGTACGACGGGACGGCTTCGATCACGTCTTCAATCACAACTCGGTTGATATCGGCTTTGCGCTGGTTGTTGAACCATAGCGAAAGCACGCGAAACACCATGTCAAGCTCGGATTGGGGGGATAGGGACAATCCCTTGCCGTAGCTGCACAAGGCACCAATCAAGAACTGATCCACTGACGCCTCCACCTTTGAACGCTCGTTCATATCGTGGAAAACTTCCTTGTTCAGAGCGTGGATGTGCGCTCGATTCTCGTTCTGCATTCTTTGCTCCATCGACTGCAGTTCTTGGAGCTCTTCATGCCGCGCCTGGACCACCTTTTTGCCTGCTAGCCACTCCCGCGACGTCACGCGAGTACTCACTTGCTGATACATAGCAGCCATAAACTCAGCCAGTGCGAAGTGAGCCTTTGCAGCATCCCTGGCGCGCCCCGAAACCGATTCCGCATCCATCGTGCTAATGATCTCTGTAGCTTTTTGAAAGTACTCCTCCAGAATGGTTTGCGAGCTTTCAGAACGCTGCGTTGCGATCCACTTGCCAGTAATCGTCAGCACTTTGGCACGCAGCAACTGCAACGACGTTGCATCGTCCACAGCTAACGATGAATCCTGCAGACATTGGGCCAGCTCGGAACACACCTTCTTCCCTGACCAGATCGCGCTGCGAAACTCCTGCTGTCTCCATAGCAGCTTGGCTTTCTCTATTCGCCACTGCATCCCTTCGGAGGCGCTTAACGAGCCACTTTGATCAAGCTGCTCAAGTTTTAGCAAGGCTCTATAGGCCACAGCAATGCGCCCAGCTTTGCGGCTCAGTGATGCGAGGTCCAGATACAGCTTCATCATCACTTGCGATTCATCTGCCGGTTTCGCCACTTGCAGTAAGATCTCTTCGAGTGACAGCAGGCTTTCAGCCTTGTCGAAATCGTTCTTGATCTGGTCATGTCGCGGCTGCCATTGTTCAAGCAGGGGCATTGCAGTCAGCGGCTCAGCTCGCGGGACGACTACTGCGTCATTCAGTGACGAGGAGTATGAGCTAAATCCAGTCCGGTTGGGTACCAGAAGCATTCCTGTGTCTGCAGTCGAGCTTCGCTTCCCAATTCGAGTCGCTAGCTCTTCGATCTCTCGGATTGACTGCAGGTGAACCAGCGCCATATACGAGTCTTTTGTGCTCTCGAAGGAGTGTAAGCCCAGCTGAATCGACTCAAGAACATGCTCCTTTGCCTTTGACATGACATCGTGCAAGTGCTCAAAATCTTCGTGGGCTATCGCTCTTAACCCCTGAAATACCATTTGTTGCTGAGAGAAACCATTCGCCCCCTGCTGTTTTTTGCAGGAGGCTCCAGAGGTCGACAGGCCCGGGAGAACAGCTTCCCATTGCATGTTCTTCCACGCAAGCTCGTACTTTTGCTCCAAAGCTTGTGCAGAGACAACCCCCGACTCGGGATCCTTATCTTGCAAAGAATGCAAATAGCCTTGGAGTAAATGACTGTAGCCGAGCGACTGCAGTGACGTCAATATTCCTTCAACAAGTCGAGGCGGATTGTTACTCATCATCTCGCCGCCGCCATGCTGCAGTCCTTTCAAAAACTGCAGCGATACGTCGTAAAGAGGGAGGGCCTTCTCGTACTGCCCTTCTCGGTTATACTTCACCAACTGTGACTTTAGTGTTCGACCATCGTTCACACCATAAATTCCGTCAGCGTCGCTGTCGAAGCTATACGCATCAACCAGAATATCGCGAAGCCTATTCACCACATCATCGTTGCTCAGAGAAGACAGCGACGTAAACTTGCCGCCGTGTTGCTTTTCCAGCCACATTTCCACGTATTGCATGGCTGAATACGGCATTTTCACGCGAACAGCGGCCTTCGCAACCGCAAGAAGATCCACGTCTACCATGCAGTCATAAGCGAGCCCATTTACATGGGGTGACCTCGTCGAAATGGAGGGCGTGGGTGTTGATGATCGCTTGGATCCTTTCCCCTTCCCAGTCGCTGCCTTTTGCTGGACTCGGCCATTTGTCTCCACAAAACGCGCTTTCTCCGTCTCTCGCAAAAAGTTGATGCTGTGAACGATAAGCTGAACAACTTGAAGTGGCTGGGAATCGCTGGCTTCAGATTGATCTGGCGCGCTCAATTCATCGCTGGTTGCTTCACTCAACACGCTGTTCATACCCAGGTTAACAGCTTTCACAATGCGCGAAGAATCGGTGGCCTCAGTCGTTCCCCCATCGTCAGGCGGCTTCTGGTCGTCACGCTTCCTCAAAATGCTTTCCAGTGCGTATGGAAAAAGGAACACCGACATATCCAGTCGCATAGAAGTCAACGCAGAGCACGCATTTAGCACCGGGTCTGGTGATTCTCTCGTCAGATACGAAGTCAAGGCACAAATCCACGACTCGAAACCTACTTCGTTTGCTGAAGTCCACAGCTCTTTGCCTTGTCGAACGGTCTTGCGTCCCAAACCTGCGCTGATGCCCGGAGAGGCCGAAGACCAATTAGACGGCGATGCACCCTCGAAAAGACTGATGAACGTCTTCAACTCTGCATCCTTGCACCGTGCTAAGGCAGTTACACCCTCGTCGAGATGAAGCACGTTCTTCAACGTTCTAATTGTTTCTTCTAGCACGGATGGATCGACGCTTTCAGTCTGTCTCCCCTCAAACAAGATCGAGCTCAGGTAAGCAAGGACACTCTCATGCATCACAAGAGGGAACGTCGTCTTGGTCTCTCGCAATGCACCACGGTGAAAATGACTTTGGTACAGTCGCGACAGCTCCCCAATTTGTTCAGCTGGGCTCAGTTCGTACTCGCTAGCATCCAGAGCTCCCAGCTCACCCAAAGCATCTGCAAGACTGGTCAAGTCGCTGTCTTGAGGGTAATCACCACTACCAAATACGCCCGTCGAACTAAGATACAGTAAGGTGTGAGCAAGTTTTCCGTACAGCTTTCTCGTCGACTTGCTTGAATCTCGCACCGTCCCAATGCTGGTAGCAACAGCAGACAGACGCACATCTGCAAAGGAGTCGTTGCTGTTATGATCTTGGCTTGCATTGGTGCTGTAGGAAGTATCCTTCATCCGTTTATTCTTGAGCGATCCACGAAAAGGTAGCGAGTTGTAGAATTTTGTGCCACGCGAAAGTTCTCGCTGGATGAACATCTGAACTTGTTGTGTGGCTTGGATGCGTCGGCCCGCGCTGGTGTTCGCGTCACGAGTTTCTTCAGCTTGACTTGCCTCGGATGAAACAATCTTTCGACTTCCAATAATCAGCGCATTAAGCTTATCGAGGCTCGCTGAGATTCCGTTCGGGACCATATCGATATCGAGCGCGTACTTCCCAAGTCCACTGCCCAAGTCATTGCACACCGCAAAAATCACCCACTCCAACTCTGCCTGATCATCTGCACTCAAGCACAGCACTTGTTCCGAATCGACAGGAGTTGGTACCGGCTGCGATCCATGCCGAGGTAACATTTGACAGCTTGACAAGATGTCAGTGACTTCTTGCACCACGAACCCGAGATATTTGCCAAACGTATCCGCTTTCTTCATGAAACATTCGCACATCTCGCGGACAAGAAGCGACAGGATGCTTGCAATTCGTCGTCGATTCCTGACAGCCAGGTGCTTCATCGACTGGAAGCATATCGATACGAGCAAATGTTGCAGCACCGAGCTTTCCGCCACAGCATCACGAATTTCAACCGCGAAGATCTTGAAACACTCCACGGCACATGTAGCTCTCGGGTCAAACAACTCAGTCCGGAGCAAAAGCACGTAGAACTCACTGAGCAACTCGGCAAGATTGATCAGCTCCCAGTTGAACTCCGAGTACTTCTCCTTCATCGCTTTCAGAGCATCTTTATAGAGTTCACTTTGTGTGAGTTGCTCGACGTCGTCTCCCCGAATAACACACCACACTGTGAATCGAGCCATCTTACTTGCAATATGTCCAAGATGCGATATAGACAGCGTGATTTCTTGCGCTCGGTCCTCTGCGAGTTCAAGCATCTGGCAACCGAGTTGTTTTAACGCTGGGTCCGGATATGCCAACAGGATGAACGAAAACGCAAACAGGTCCGTGGTCAACTGCTCTCCAAACCCTGAGACAACGTATTCAGGTTTGCCACTGCTGCCTTGATCGCCATTAGACAAACAAGACATAAGCTCTTCAACGAATTCAAACCGGCCCGCTTTGTCACCTACGCTGTCACCAGAAATGAAGCTATGGAGCACGCTGACAGGAAGAATCATGTCCAGTTTCTTCATGAAGTGCGCCTGACGAGCATTTGAATCCAGATCTTCGCCAAGGAGCGTTGACAGCGGAAACTGCTGCAGTAAGGCTTTCCCATGAGGTAGCGGGGCGAGTGGGTCACTCTTCATCCACCCCACACTGTCTTCCTCGTCCTGCTCCGCAGGGCGGTGGCTTGCAGTAATAAATCCGTGCCAGAGGCTGCCAAAGTGGTCGTCCAGCAAAGCTGATGCAGCACCGTATCCGTAGAAGCCTGCAATGGCATTCAGCCACCTTGAAATCAACGATGGCGTCCCAACAGAATAAAGCGATACCGTCATTGATGCCATCTCCACGAAAGCTCCAAGAACTGCTGGAAGCGCTGTCTGAGATGAGCCAGCGCTCACATACAAGCTCAATAGCACAGTCAGGCAGGAATCCATGCATAGCCGAGGGTCGATAACTTCTTCCCTTGGACGATGCTGTTCTTCTTTGGTTTCTGCAGCGTCGATTGTGTTCGATTGCGCGTTCAAAGTAGCCGGCGCATCGAGCAAAGTGCCCATAGCGTTGAAGAAGTGATGGAAGATTTTTTCTCCTCCTTCAGGATACATATAATAGATCGACTGAAGACCGCGGGATGCGATAATACGCACACTTTCGTCGCAGTCGGTAAGCCCAGTCACGCATGCCTCTTCAAAGGCTCCGAACTCGCGCGAATCGAGGCGGAAAAAGACCTCAAGACATTGCAACTCGGATCTTCTCGCCATGCGTAACTTTGACTTGCGCGCGATTCCAGCCATGGCATCCAGATGCTTCTTTGCGCACTCCACCAAAAGTGTGGGAGGTGGCTCGTCGTGTTGGTACTTCCGCTGTTCATATACCAACCCGGCGAGAAGAAGAGCTGAGAGCACTTGAGAGAGGAAGATCGATGGCCTACCGCTCCCGTCTCTTGTCGATGCCAGAGTGCGATTTTCACGCATTCCTTCCTCTGCAGCATAGTCAACCAGCTTAATAAACGCTTCAAGACTGTCGGGTCCAGTCACGCCGCACAGGAGAACAGAGACTGCGAGCGTGTAGTCAGGATCAAACTGGACAGCCTGCACATATTTCTTCACTGAAGAAAGCCCGCTGTCTTTCTTGAGCAGTAAGATCAACCGAAAGCACCACAAGCAGATGCTTTTCTGTAGCACACGGCTTGGAGTACGGTCGCGGGTGACGTCGTCTTCCTCACTGAAAATGCATCAAAACAACGGTTCATAACGTCGGCAGGTCAGTTCTTCAAGAACAGCACAATTAAGACGCACTTGCAGACTCACCCATCGTCCATGGCATCCCACTCCTTGTGCGTCGGTTGGGTTTGTGGCTGTGAAGTCGTCGAGTGGCTAGCTGTTGACGCCCAGCTAGATGTACTCCGAAAGCCAGTACGAGGACGAGGTAACGTCGTTGTTTTGGCCGGAGAACTTGTTGGCGTATCGGCACCACCACTGAGGGTCGCCAGAGATTCTTCGAGCGTGTTCACAACAGCTCGAACCGATGGCCGCAGATCTGGAGGAGTGCGTAGTTCAATTGGGTCTGCTGACGGGTGACGGCAATTCTCCAGCGCTTGCCGGCCTTGTGAGACCAGGATAATGGAATGAAGTTTCTGCAATATATGTATCACACTCTCCGACATCGATTGGCTCTGTTGCGCTTGCTTGATCACGCTTGGTTTCAAATAGTTGGCAACAATCTCAAAGAACTGCTTCAAAAGTGGTAGAACACGAACCAGGACATCTTTCCGCGTCGAGCCGTTAGAGCACGATTCATTTTCATCTGCGTAAAGTGCCGCCAAAACCAATCCAACCTACCAGTGGGTAACAAAGCAATCGTTAGTTCAATAGCATAAAATCCCAGTCGCTTCGCTTTCGCAATCCTTACATCAAAAGAGTTAGCCAGCACACGCAATCCCTTGATAGAGCTACACCCTTCTGACGGTAGTTTGCTCGAGATCTCCGATAGCAGGTCAAGCAACAAATTGGTGACTTCTGTCTTGAGCCCTTCCGCTCTCTTTTTGGAGAGGGACTGAGCGTACGCGTTGCGTCCACTCGAACAAAAATCGTCACGAAAGAATGGATGCTGCATCGAGCCGAGATTCCCCAAAAGGGTCATTGGAATAGCGAGGCGCTCGAAATGGTCATCGGACTTCATCTTCAACGATGTAATCCCGTCATGCCAACTCGAATCGTCCGCACCGATGTCCTTACCGACAAACGCCTGAAGGGCAGGGGAAAATGATGTCGGCTCAACTCCTGTTTTCGGTGGAAACGCCGCGGAGAGGTATTCCAACCCATTTTCAAGCATGCAGAAAGCGACTCCAAATCCATTGAGTTCCTCACCAGTCATCCAACTATCGCATTCGTCTGTAGTTCTTGCTGCCAACTTGCGAATTAGTTCAGGAGTGAAAACCGTTTCCCGGGTATTCACTGGAGACATCGCCTGATCGAAGAATGACCGAATTGTAGAGGCGTAAACCATCGGTGACACCTCTGTTTGCCAGTCGATCTTTGTAAGCGAACTTGATGCGCTTCCTGCAGATGGCACAGTGATTTTACGGAATACTTGAGACCGCAGGTGGTCGAACACAGATCGAAGCAATCTGGACTGTACCGATTCATGCTTGCTCTCGAAAATATCATCATCAATACTCGGTGAGCCAGATAGCTGGGAAAGTGTTGCGGTTGTATCGACCCCGGCCGGCAATTGGACATGGTGAAGAAGCGAGATCAATGCACAAACAGAAGCCATCGACGTTCTTGCATAGGGTCTCATAGTATCTCCTCGGGCGGCTAGAGTATCAGATGTTGGTTGCCGAAATGCAGGCAAGTTCCACAGTTCGGCGCTGCTTGCTTCAATAGTCTCCATCGAGACGAGCTCCAACGAAATACAGCAAGTCAGTAAGGTCAGCACAGCGTCACCTGCTTGGCCTCGCATGAGGCCAATCCCCTCCGTTACGCGGACGTATGGGAGCTCAGGACGAAGTAAATTGTGCCAGACGGTGATCCAATGTTCGTTTAGAAAGTCGCTGCACGCTTCGCGATGTCGTGCCGAAAGTGATGCCATCTGGATTAATATCTGAAGTGTCAGCGATTGCCACTTCCCCATTTCCTTGACGACCAACATCTCCCCAAGCTTTTGCATGACCATCATCAAGTCGCCGATGCGGTTGGTCATGTAGTAATCGCCGTGCCGACACAAAATGGACAGGAGCAAGAGCAACCACGAGCCCGAATCACTGACCTGCTTTGTTTCAGTCCGCCTGATCTGCGATGCACGAGGCTCCCTTGATAAATATGATACAGTTGATGAAGAACGCTGCGACGACGGCGAGGCTGTACTGGCAGACATGTACTGTGTATCCGTGCGCGGGCTATCGAAGAAATGCTCGATGACCGTCTCCCACGCCAGCGTCGTCGAGGTAAATCTCGGGCGTTTAGTGCCCACCTCGAACTGGTCGAACAAGAAGACCTCGTCTCGTGCCAGCTCGCTAGACCCTTGCAATCGGTCCGACACCAAGAAGTCGTGGTGGAAAATGATGTCTGCTGTGCAGGCCAAGTGCCGAATTCCCTGGTCGTCTATGCCCAGCGCATTCCCGAGTCTCTGTTCTCTTGCTGAGTTGAAGTGCGCCATCAAGAGGCCAATTTCCTCCGTGCCCATGGCCACTTGAGCCAGTTTCTTCATCTCGCGCAGCAGTTTCTTGGGCGCGAGGAAGCAAAGATCCGGTTCCGCAGCCAAGTTGTGCTTGTACAGCTCGAGAAACTGCATGATGAACTCAGCGGGCGCTCCTCTGAGCCCGTTCTTCCTTGGTTTGTTGGACTTGACGATGAACTCGAGCACCGTCACGCCACTCTTCAGCATGAATGGGGCAATGGAGCCAAAATACAGCTTCATCAAGTCTGTCAGCGTTTCCATCAACGTTGAGGCCATCACTAGCAGCAATGTATCCGCGTCTTTCTCCATCGCCTCATCTTTGGCAGCTTCAAACCAGTTCTCAATCTCAAACACGAAGCGCGGCAACAAACTCGTCAGATCAAAAGGGCAGTTCCTCAGCAAGAAACGAACAACTCGGGCTCTCGTAGCTGCTGTGGCTCTATCCCCGAGTAGGTCTCTCTCCAGAGACGTGGAGATGCTGCCCAGAGCTACCTCCGCCATATTCTTCCAGTCTGAAAAATCCAGCACGGCGCAATAGACTCGGAACTGGACCAAAACCTCTACCGTGAGCCACGCCTCCTTGTCCACCATCATCTCTAGACTTCGTTCGTACTCAGCTGACGCAGGACGGTCGATCACAGCCGCCGAGAAGCTCCAGAGCTGCCGTATACAATCTCTACCGTTCGGGTCCAAGTGCAGCACGGGCCCGTCGGCCGCCACGTGCGCCGTCTCCAGCTCCGTACGCAAGTAATGCCAGTATCGCAGCTGTGGGTTCTTGGGACGACCGCCGCTCTTGCGTCTGCGTCCTCCGGCGTTTAAGTAGGCGCGTAGTTCCTCCCGAAGTACATGTAGAAGACTAGAAAGCAGGAATCCCCAGCTGCGCCAACGATGCACGAGCTGGCGGCTGCGGTCGTCGCTCAGGAAGCTCTGGAGCTTGTCCACGGCCGAGGACACGCCTTTGCTATTCTTGACGGCGCGGAGTTCGCCGCACAGCGACGAGAAGCGGCGCCACTCGGCGTCACGAGCCGACATGGCGAGTGCGGGTTGATGCCGGTGAAATTTGACAATCACGAAGTATAAAATTTGTGGTTCAACATTTTTGTCCACATTTGAAAACCCTTCAAATTCAAATTTCGCGGCCAGCATTCCAATTTCCAGTCGGCAAGGGATGAATGTAAGGCATCAGCGGAGATCCTTCTCGCTTGGCTCAACGCGCTCACACGTGTCTACTCTCTCTATGTATTCATGCAGCCCGAGGGCAGCCAACGCCGCGGCTGCAACTGCAAGAAGTCGAGTTGCCTGAAGCTCTACTGCGAGTGCTTCGCCGTCAGTGGCCGCTGCAGCGAACGCTGCCAGTGTGTGGGCTGCAAAAACCGGCCGCACAACCAGGAGGAGATCGCTCGAGCCATTGAAGCTATTGAGAAGCGCACACAGAAGAGCCTCCGTCCGTCACTACCAGCCGCCAGCTCGGAGCCAATTGCGAGCCGTCCGCCTTCCAGCGTCATGACCCACAGCAGCAGCAATCACACGACCGAGGCTGCTCCGGCCACGTTCCCTACAGAGAGGAAGGCGGCCATGGCAATGGCCGGCACGTCACCCAAGCCCGTATGTGCCTGTGCAGGCGGCGTCTGTACCAGCGACTGTCCGTGCTTGAGCCTGTTTGGAGGCTGCTCGCCTCGCTGCCAGTGCAAAGGCTGCCAAGTGCAGGCCCAGCCCGAGCGGACCAAAGGCTGCAGCTGCAAGAAGTCCAACTGCCTCAAGCTTTACTGTGAGTGCTTGGCTGCTCAGAGAATGTGCGACCATCGCTGCAATTGTGAAGGATGCAAGAATCGCTCCGAGACTTTAGCCGAGCGAGAACGAGCAGTTGCGGCGATCTTGGAGAGGAACCCGCTGGCGTTCCAGCCCAAGGTGGCGAGTGGTTCAAGCCAGCATTTACGAGGCTGTAATTGCCGCAAGAGTGGCTGTATGAAGAACTACTGCGAGTGCCATCAAGCTGGCGTGGCGTGCACATCACGCTGTGCGTGTCATCAGTGCCGCAACACCGAGACTTTCGTGTCTGCCAAGAAAATGCTGGTCTTCGCGGGCGTCAACACAGATGACAGCAATCTGCGCGCCAATGTTGACCGACCTTCACAACGCAAGCTTGTCAAGCGACCGTCGCGTGGTGCGAAGAATACAGAGACTCAAAACGGAATGCGAACGCCAACAAATGCGTCCACACAAAGGCCCTCCGCGCTGGAATTGCTGTCAAGAAGCGCCCCGGTAGCATCCTCAAAGTTGTACCAGCGACAGGATTCGGTCATGGGCGAACTCGCACCGACGACTCCAACTAAACGGCCGTCAACTTACATGGATCATTATCATACAGCAGGCGGGGTCACTGTCACCCCCACCTTCGCGAAGAGGAAGTACACGAGACGAAACTCCAACAGGTTACCGTTCATGGACCGAATTCAAGAAGCTGCAACTCAAGCGGCGGAACTGCCAAGCGTAGAGGACACGGTGACCAATGCGTACGACGCCAGGAGCACGGAAGGCGTGGGTGACCCTGAGCTCACTCTTCTCAGCCGGTCATTGCTGCACACAGCAATGGCCGTGGAATTTGCAGAGGAGGAGAAAGAACCCGTGGCACCAGTTGACCAGCAAGCAAGAGGTGCCAAGGATGCGAAACAGGCTGCTGATCCACGTGAGGGCTGTGAAGCGCTGTCTCCCACCGCTGCAGGCTTATTTTGCGAAGAAGACTACAGTGAGGCCGCAGGCGACGATGATATCAACATGGACTTGGCTCCAGTGGCGTCGAACGGAAACGGCGTCCTGCCTAATTCGAAGGCGAACGATCCGGAATCGAAAGTTGTGGCGAATCCGCAGGAAATCCAAGGCCGTCCGATGTATCTCGGTGTCGTGCAAGAGCGCGCCGTCCTCCAAGAACTAAGCGTCTGGCTCCGAAATTTGGCAGCAGGCGTATCTCCGTACTAATGAATAGAGCGAACACTACAGCAAAGCGCAGTTCTATTACCGTAGGGCGATCTTTGCCAAGTCTAGCTGCAGGTATCGAGCAAGCTGCTACAGTACTCGCGGCTGCTGTGTGCTCTCTTCGGGCCCGGTACTGTTTACAGCGTAGAGTCGTCGATGCCCTCACGCTTGTAAATGTGTTGAATGGCCTCGTAGACGCCGTCGACGGTGACATCGGGCTCGTGCTCGGGGTCCTTGGAGCCGTCGTAGATACCCGTGCGAACGAGCACGGAAGTCCACTCGTCACCAGCGTTGTTAGCGCCTTGAATGTCGGACAGTGGGTTGTCACCAATGCCATACATGTGCTTTAGCGGCTCGGACTGTCCTGAGATGGTGTTCAGGAGGCGCTCAGCGTAGCTACAGACACGGAAAAACATCAGCAGGAAACAAAGAATCCGTCGACAAGAATCAACGTACTTGTACGTGACATTGTGAGGCTTGCCGTAGTTCGTCACCTCCAGTTTGCGCCCAGTGAGGTCTTCGTACAGCAGCTTCAAGCACCTCGTGAAAGCTCCTGTAAAATAGAAAATGTGGTTGATATGCAGGGTCAGAAGCGTTTACCTTTTTGTGTGTGTGTTTTTCAACTCAAAAATACGAGCAATACCTTGCGCAAAACGGGGGAACGGGTAGGCGCCACTGAAGATGAAGTCGTCGTTGCTGACGAACAGCGGAGTCTGCTTGCCCGATGGACGTCCACTTCCAGGCGGGTCACCGCCGATCAGCACATCGACAGCAACTTGAATTTCCGGCGCCCAATTGACAGGGTCATGCATCACAATGATAGCTTCAATGGATTCTTCGTGGTGCGGGGCGAGCCTGGCGAAGACACACACATTTGTGAGTCCCAACACCTTGAACGAAGCCACATGCCACGACGTTACGTTTGCTCGTAGTGGATGAACGGGTACTGCGTCGGGTGGTGGTGTAGCAAGTCCTCCACGCTCACCACCTTCTTGAATCCGTAGCACCTCGCCTACGCGACCAGAGAGCCATTAGCTTATCACACAAACACCTTCTTTCGACGCCTTGCAGCCGTACCACGTGCCAGACGTCGTGCGAGCCCATGATGAGCACCCGCTTGTCTGCATGTACACGAGCCACGAGCCACCACTCCGTCAGAAATCTCACTCTAGTCTCAGCCAGCATTTGCCTCCCTTTTTGACCACCCACCTCCGTACGTCTTGGCGATCTCGCGCATGGGCGTGTGCGAGAGGACCATGTGCTCCGGGTTAATGGGCAGATCCAGGACGTTGCTGAGGTTTTTGGCCTTCTCCTCTTCGATGCAGCCGCCACCGTTGGTCAAGAAGATGTGCGGCACATTATTGGCGTGCAGACTCTGCAGTACACGCTTGGCCTTGGGAAGTTCATGGCCGCCACTGCAAGAAATTAGCCCCCAAAAACGTGATGAAAAGGCGGCATTTCTCCGCACCGGATCAAGACGCCGTCGATATCAAAGGCAATGCCGAATGACGGGGCGGTTGAAGACGAGCTGGACGCCTTGGAGGCCACGGACAGCGCGCGGCTGCGGTCGCTGCAGAGCGACCGCACGAGACGAGAGCGCCACATACCAAATTGTGTCACTGCGTGCACAATAAATCTGGTGTATACCACCTTCCGTTCGTGTACACCACATCACGTATATTGACCAACACTCACCATCGAGCTCCTCGCCCATTCAAGCGAGCCCCCATCATTGCTGCGAAGTGTTGAGGAAGTGATGGAGCTGGTGATCGGGTGCGTGGGCAAGCCCAGCGCCGGCAAGTCGACGTTTTTCAATGCCGTGACGGACGGCAAGGCCAAGGTGGGCAACTTCCCGTTCACGACCATCGAGCCGAACGAGGGCATCACGTACTACATGACGCCGTGTCCGTGTCTGGACAAGGGCAAGGCGCAGGTGTGCGCTCCACGCTACGGCAAGTGCGAGCAGGGCACACGTTACATCCCCGTGAAGCTGCTGGACGTCGCCGGACTCATTCCGGGCGCGTCCGAGGGCGCGGGACTCGGCAACAAGTTCCTGGACGACCTGCGCCACGCCCAGGTGCTCATGCACATCATCGACGTGTCGGGCCACACGAACGAGAAGGGCGAGGAGACCACGGGCTACGACCCCATCAACGATGCCGACTGGCTGGACACGGAGATCCACCAGTGGGTCTTTAACAACCTCTGGAAGCGCTGGACGTCCATCGCCAGGAGACACAAGGCCACCAAGAGCAGTATGCAGAACACGTTGATCGGCCAGCTGTCGGGCTACGGCGCCACGCCGTCGCTCGTGAAAAAGCTGCTGGACCGACTGGCCCTGAAGGAGCCGCTGGACCTCACCACGTGGGTGGAGGACGATGTGCACAACCTGGTCAAGGTCTTCCTGGACATCCGCTTCCCCACAGTGCTCGTACTCAACAAGGCGGACCAGGGCGACGACACGGACAGGAACATCGAGAAGATCGTCGAGAAGTACGGCAGCGACCGATGCTTCGTGGCCAGCGCGGCGGCCGAGTGCTTCCTCCGGGCAGCCAACAAGCAGCGGTTCATCCGCTACGAGCCTGGCTCCATGTTCTACTCGACGGCTGAGGACGACGACGAAGAGCAAGCTAAGGCGGACGCGGAGAAGGGCCTGGAACCGCTTAAGCCAGTCGAGAAGAAGATCCACCGACGACTCGAGCGCATCTCCGACATGGTGCTCTTCCGCTACGGCAGCACTGGCGTTCGCGCGGCTATCAACGCGGCCGTGGAGCTGGCGGATGTGGTCGTTGTGTACCCGGTCAAGTCGCTCAAGAGCTTTGCTACCAACACGACCCCGGGCGAAACGAACAAGGGCATCTTCGCCAACGCCGTGATCGTCAAGCGCGGCACGACGATCAAGGAGCTGGCGTTCCGCGTTTCGCAGTTCATCGGCGCGAATCTGGCGTACGCTGAAGGCGAGGACGGCCGGAGGCGCGCCGAAGACGAGCCCATTACGAGCAACAACCTCATCGTCAAGTTCACCACGACGATCGCTTCGTCGACTTTGGCGCCTCCCGACGCTTCTGCCGCTGAGAAGGACGGCGTCAAGAAGGGAGCCAAGAAAGGAGGCAAGGCGGCTGTCGGTGCTGCAGCTGACGAGAGCTTCGAGTAGGTAGATACCTAGATACACAAGCTAACGCCTTCATCGAGGTCTTGCGGTGTCTAGGAACTGAAGTTGCTGGACGTCCGCATCAAAGTGACAGTCGTTTAGCGCCAACAACTCGGAACCTGCGAGCAGCTCCTGGGTGCGTGCATCTTAGTCTTTTCAGCCTGCGCCGTTAGTCACGCGACTGCACACCAGCCGTTGTTCGACCACCCATGTGAGCTGCTATTGTTGCGCGTTTGGCGAGATTCCTTCCGGTTCGGCCACGGAGGAGCCTTCCCGGTTTTGGCTCTCGAGCCTGTCACACCATCGCAGGTCCCCAGTCCCCGCTTCCAGCCATTCCTCGATGCCGTGACGGCTCCCGTGCATCTCGGCCGTGATTGGCACCACGCCGACGAAATCGGCAAGACGAGCGAGATTCTCCACTGCTTCTTAGAAAATGGGGATGGATTGGTCGAAAGCGGATGGTGGCGCCGACGTTGTCGCCTTCGCTGCCATGCCTCGACGCTGCAGTCTCGACACTCGAGTGTCTTCAATTGAGATGGAGACGACAGGTTGCCACGTACGAGGCCCGTTTGTGAACAGCAACAGCGTCGAGTCGAGCCGCACGTGCTTGGCAAAGGCCGGACCGAGCGTTGCGTTGAGACTGGCCAAGCAGCTCGCCTCTGGTCGACGTCGAGCACAGCCTGGACCGACAGACACGGCGGTCCCGTTGGCGCCGAACAGAGCGCAGCCATTCGAAAGCATCGGTGACAGCCACGCACGAGCTGCGCTGCATCCGTTCTCTCACATTTTCCCGCTCGCCGTCGGGCAGTGAGTGAGTAGCTAAGAGTGAGTGCCCAGTGCCTTGCAGCTACAAACTCCAGCTTTCTCGAGCATGGAGATCCAACAGCGCAAGCGGGTGGCCATCTCCGCGTCCTTCTTCCCCGTGGACGAGAGTCTGCTGCCTCAGCTCAACATCTCGCCCGCCCAGCACGAGGAGCTCCGTCGCTATGCGTTGCAAGCAGCTTTGGACACGGTTCGCGACGGACCCACGTGGGGGCGCTCCAACATCGAGCGCGCGGTGGCGAGCGGCTGGAAAGTGCTTTCAGCTCGCCCCACCGCCTGCTTCCTGACCAAACGACAAACCAAGAAGAAGAAGAGGAAGGGCAGCAAGAGGGCAAGCCAGCCCCAGCAGCAGCAACAGGAGGAAGAAGACAAACGGATAGCGCCTCCGACTCCGCGCGTCACGATCCCGGGCGTCACGAGTCTCGGGAGCTTCCACGGCACGGACCTCGTTCGAAGCGCGATGCCCTTTCAACCATTTGCGCCGGTGCCGCTGGAAGCTGCCAGTGGCCAGCACTTTATGGCGCATGCGGTTCTCCCCAACTCCCTCGAGGACGTCATGAACACGCTGTACTGCGAACACACGCGCGAGATGCGCGCTCTGAAGCGGAAAGTGTACGGCGAGGCGGCGCTGGACTGCTGCGTCTTGCAGACGCTCGAAGGTGCCACACTCGAGGACCCATTCTGGTACCTTGGACTGAAGTGGCTGGCGTTGCGCTCGCCCATGCAAGCACTGCTGGCAAGTCGTGAGTTTGTCTACCTGGAGCACTTGGGCACCCACGTAGACCCGGAAACAGGACGGCGGATGCTGTACCGAGTGACCCAGTCCGTGCACATTCGGGGCTACGGCGGGCAAGATTCGTACTTTGGCCTCACGCGAGGACACATTGAAGCTGCCTTCGTGTACTGGATGGACGACGAGAACGAGGTGCGGAACCCGCTACTGCACGTCTGTGCCAAGGGACGAATCCACATGAAAGGCAGCATGCCGGACAGCCTCGTGTACCGGTATCTCAAGTCGTTCTGGCGCTCGGAGCGCTCGCTTTTCGCCGCCAACAGATCGTCCGGCTCATCCGTTGGACTTACTCTCAATGACGGCAGCGATCAAGCGCCCAAGAAGGTATCAAAGAAGAAGAAGATGAAAAGGAAGCGCCGCAAAGTGCCTACCGGTCCGCCACTTGAGATGGCGAATGAGTGGGTAGCCGATGAACGGCGTCCCCGATGCTCAGTGTGCAACAAGAAGTTCCGCCTCGTCAGACGCTTCAAGCATCACTGCCGCGCTTGTGGCGAGGTGATCTGTCGCGACTGCACGTTCCACCACCGCGTCAATGTACGCGCCACCCAAAGCTTTCGCGGGCTGCGAGGAACGGTGGGCGCGTCCGTAGACCTCGTCTCGGACACGAAAGCAGCAATCCATGGAGAACCACCAGCAACCAACTTCGACGAGACCATGACGTGCAGCTTCGACAACCAAGTGGAGGAGGAGGGCGAATTCGACGCGAGTCAGAGTCTGGTGAATGCCAGGAAGGCGGTGAACGGTCCGCTGGAGACGGCTGTGCTAGGCGGTGACTCGGTGGTGTGCGTGGTGATGGCCAAGGTTTGTATCCGCTGCCTACACAGCGTGCCGCTCGTTAACCGCTCCAAGAGCAAGTCTACCCTTCGTCGAAGACACAGCGAGATGGCGATCGATTCCGAGCTTCCTCCTGTCATTGCTGAAGGCGACGGAGAAGAGCCCTACACTTTACGTCCGCAGACCTGGACCCCAGACGACAGGGAGATCGAGGAGCTGGATGGACTCGACGACGATATGCCCGGCAAAGCTGCTGGGAGGCAGGAAGACCTCCCGATGTTGGTGGTGGATGATGCCGATACGGAGAGTGTGGACGACCTCACGGAGATGAAGAGAAGGCCAGGCTCGTATGCTTTTGATGTCAGGCCTGGGTCGTCCATGTATGTCCGACCTGGTTCGTACGCTCAGGAGTGGAGTGGGCAAGAAGACGGTGGGCTGGATAGCTTCGCGAACCACGAGCGTGTCATGATCCTGTCGCCGCACGCGCTCTCCAGGACCTCGTCTGTTTCATCTTCGCAGTTGCATGATCTTATGGAGAAGGACGAGAGCAGCCACGACAGCAGTGACCGCTCCGAGGCTCACCCGAGCCGGAACAGCTTCGACATCCCTAGCGATATGGAGGACGCTGACTCCATTCAGTTTTACCCCACACAAACGAACCGCGTTGGTGACTCGAAGGCTTCAGAAGGTAGTCAGGAGCGCATCAGCAGCTTCACGGCTGGCTTCGACCCGAACCAGAGCCTGTTTGAGCTCAAGGACGAGGACGAGGACCTCGCTGCTAGCACGGCGGCAGCCACCGCTGCTGTGAGCGAAACCGAGAAAGTGTTGCGTCGTATGCGTGACCTACAGGATGAGGCCTTGTACCAGAACCGACGCGTTCCGTCGCCGTCGTCGTCGACAACGTCGCTGTTCAGCGAATACGAAGACGAGTGCAGCGAGATCGATGAGCCCATGCAAGACCTTCGCCAGGCGCTCGCTCAGGTGGAGAGTTCGCTGGCCGATCAGGCTCGAATCCTCTTCAATATTGAACAAGAGCGCAAGAGGGAAGCTGCGACTCATGCTGCTTCGGCTGCTGTTGCAGCCGCATCCTCGACAAGAGGTTGACAAGAGAGCCGTCAAAGGAAGACGGCATCAACGTCCACTGCTACTTGTCGGTTTGAGCGCAAGTATTAGTACTTCTTTCATTTTTTTTCTTTCACTTTTGCCATCAACGCTGTGCTCTACTAGTAGTATACTACATGACATGCCTCCAGGAAGCTCTGCTCAGGTCGAGCGCATGGAGAGCGGGGTGAACAGTGCGTCGGCCCTGGGTGTTGGCGCCGTTTGGGTCGACGGTGGGTAGAGCAGTGAAGACCGAGCCTCCGACGACATTTCTCCAGCTGTCGTGGCCGCCGTCGTCTTGGCCACCGTGTCGTCCTCGGGAGAACGGATCATCTTGCTGCGCTGCTCCGCAATGGACCGGATCAACGCTTCCTGCTGCGCGATCGACCGCTCCACCTGTTCGAGCTGGTCCGGAATGGACAGGGACCGAAGCTTTGAGCTACTTTCCGACTGACGCGCTGCAGTCGACGCCCGACGGGGCACCGACAGAGGAATCGCCTCGCTTTGGTTCGTCGAGCTCACAACGCGGCCACGACCACTCAACCTGACGCCGTCTTCGCCCTCTTCGTTACGTTTCGGCGTCGGCAGCAGGAAGTCGTCGAAGTTGAACGTGGTGTTGCCCCCGTTGAAGAGGTGGCTTGGCCTCGCCGGTGGAGACTCCTCCCCGTTGTTGAGGTCGTCTTCGTCATAGAGAAGGATGCTACGCCGCAGGTTCTTCTTCTTCTCGCGCGCCATGTGCATCTGCCGCATGTGCTCAACGCGAGCCGAATACTCTTCGTCGGTCTCCTCAACGTCGTCCTCATCGAGGCCATCTCCGACGCCAACAGCGTTGGTGTTAAGCTCGTCATCGGCTGCGTACCGACCACCAGGGAAGAAGCCGCGCATCGGACCGGGACGCAGACCAACGTTGTCGGCCAGGGAGCCCTGCAACACCAGAGGAAACTGCTTGATCATGGTAGGCGCCGCGTAGAAGTTCGTGGCGCCTCGCATGGTCCCCTTACGCTCCTGGCGGATGTTGAACATGCACTTCTTGCACAGCTTGACGTTGTTCACGGCCGGGTAGCCATTTGGCCGCGTCTCCTCCAGACTCTTCTTGGCTGGCTGCTTCAGCAACACACTCAGTGGACGGCCTTCGGTCGGATGGCGGAGTCGATGGGAATGGCGAGGCTCGTCATCTCCAGCGTTTCCTTCGGCTTCACCGCCCGGACAGGGGGCCGAGAAGGGCGGGGGCACAAGCGGCAGGGTGATCATGCAACGGGAGCACATGACCTCGCCGCACATCCGGCAGTGGTGGCGGTGGCGCCGGACAATGCCGAAGCTCTTGAAGCACACAAAGCAGACCTTGCGCTGGTGGTCTGGCACCCAGCTGGGCTGCGGATTGATCGACATTCGAGGCATGTCAGAGGTTGACGCGATTGCGCCGGAAGCGATGCCGTGCTGCGATGCCGAGAGCGGCGGGGCGGCAGGGCCGTGCGCTGTGACTTCGGACATGGTGCTTTGACTCTTGTCGAGGCTTTGAGCCGACTGGGAGTGGCAGGGCGCCACTGGCGGGTGCGGGAAGACCATGCCGTGCTTCATGATGTACTTGATGTCGGCGCAGTACTCGATACGCACAACGGTGGGCGCGAACTGGGAAAGGAAGGCGCTGCTGAGCCAACTTCCGGCTCGACCACCGGGGTCCAGCGAGCCTTCCGAGAACACCTTGACCGCGTTGGTCGCTTCGTCGAACTTGTACATGCTAATCATCGAGATGCGGCCGCGGACGAAGCGCAGCTTGGACGCGTCCACACCCTCGCTGTGCTTGTCGTGGCGGCTAATCTGCGTCAACGGAGGCACAACATCATCTCCCACCGACTGCATAACCTTGACTAGCACCTTGTAGCCCTCTTCGGTCGTCACCGACTTGGCGTACTCGTAGTAGGCGTGATCCCTGGGCGAGAAGAACCTCGCAGGGCCGCTGGGAGAAGCAAACGCCATCCACTTGATGCCGAAGAAGCGGAACGGGTCGTCGTCCGTCTGCGTCTCCAGCACCTGCAAGACAGCCGCGTCGAGGAAGTAGTCGCGGAACAAGTAGGCGTTGATGGAGCGCTCGTCCAGCGTCGTGTCGCTGTACTTGCCGTACTCGACGTCCTGCAGCGTAAGCCCCGGGATGCGACCTGACGCGACAAACTGGTGCGCGGTGACACTGGAGTGGTGCGGGTCCTTCCGCTTGTACACGGCGAGGTGCGGCTTGGCGCTGTGCAGCTTCCACTGCTTGGGGTCGTCGAAGATCTGCTTGGTGCCGTCCCACGCGGCCTTGGACTTGAGCAAGCAGCTCGCGATGAGCCCCTCGGCCTGCTCACGCATCTGGCTCTGCTGCTCGTCCGACAGCTCGACGCGCGGGATCACCTCGTCCATTCGTGGCAGTTTGAGCACCTGCTTGTGCTTGGAGCGACCAGGCAGCTTGAGCTTGCGCCGCATCGTGGGCCGCGGCTCGTGCTGGTGCTGCGGTGACACGTGTCCAGGGTCCCAGGGAGACGCCGTAAGCTTGGATGGTCGCTGTATTTGCGATCTCGACAGCGGTCCATCGGAGAGACTGGAGCGCTCGCTCTCCACCAGCACAGGCTCGGACGCGCGGTAGTCCAAGAGCAGCCTACCGCTGCTACGGTCCATTGCGCTACTGCTACTCAACGTCCTCTGCTGCTGCCTCTCTGGTTCTTGAAAGACTGATGGCGAGCGACAACTGGCGCTCGGCGCGTGATTCACAGCAGCCAGCTGTGCACTTTGGGACAGACTTGGGGCTCGTTACTGTGGCCGGCTGGAGACGAACTGCAAGGCACCTGACCACCCTCTAGTCCTCGTAACGCTTTGACCTGGACTGCTGCGCACCACCACACGTGAGACGGCCGAAGTTGCGCAACAATTAATCGACTTGGTGCGCACCGTTGCCGGGGCGGAGACTTTGCCGGACTGCGGCGATTGCGAAGTGCGGCGCTGGGCTAGGGGGGGGGGGCTATTGATCGAGCACCTTCGACACTGCGACGCGTTGAACGACGTGTGCCACTCTCACAAGCGCTTTAGGCTCTCCGGCTTGCGCGTCCTTTTTGTATGAAGCACCGGCCTTTATTCGGGTCAGGTATTCGGTTCGTTGACTGGGCGTTTGTATGTGGACTAAGAAAGAGTTCAGCGATCGATCGAAAATGGACGAAAAATTGCGCTGCTCGGCGCTTCGGCACCAGGATGGCTGCTGCATGAGGCCCGCGGTGGGCGGAACATGCTGCTGGAAGGCCAGCGTGGGGCTGAGCACGACCACCGTCGCAGCTGCATTCGGCAGACCGGCTAAGATTTTCTGTGGCTGCGCGGCAACGTCGTGCCAGTTCGAGGCGGCGCCTTTGAGAGGCGAGGATGGTCTCCGCGCTGGACTGCTCGGCACCACAGAGCCAGATGCAGCATGACGGTGACGGCCTGCGTTATATTTTTGCATAAAGTTCCTTTTTGCGACGCCATCTTTGCTGCGACTTGCTGCTTTCGTCTGCAAGCCGCGCGCACGAAGCACCAAAGGCGAAGGGCCAGTCGGCCGCTGACAGCGATCGTCGTCGTCGTAGCAATGCGCATTTCGTGCTTTTGTGGGGCGGTCATCGAATCCTGGCTCTTCCAGACATTCCTAGAGGAATTCAATCGACAATGCGAGCGTCCATCCAACCAGGATATTGCCGCACGGTTGAAGGTCGAAGGTCGAAGGTCGCCACGTCAGTCGTACTTACATCAGGTGACTCGCCACATAGTGTACACACAAAGTATTCTGTCACTACCCAAGCATCAATAGTGACATGCAGCTCATTTATCATCATCGGACGAGATGGAGCCTTCCAGCGCCGACCACGACGGCGCCGTGCGCGACACGGCGTCGGACGCGTCGCTGTGCAAGCTGTCGGCCAGCCAGCTGGGCTACTTCGCCGACCCGTTCGTGCAGTTCTTCGTCAAGGCGCCGTCGCGCCGCATGCCCATCATCAACCGCGGATACTATGCGCGTGTGGCGGCCGTCGAGGCGCTCGTGCGCAAGTTTCTAGGTGCCTCGGACGGCAAGAAGCAGGTGGTGATCCTTGGCGCAGGTCTGGACACCATGTTCTTCCGTCTGAAGAGCAGCGAAGCGCTCAGCAACGCCGAGTACTTCGAGCTCGACTTCCCGGGCGTCACCATGCAGAAGGTGAGCGCCATTAAGCGCCGTAAGCCGCTCAACGGGCTCCTGGGGCTCGGCGACGCTAAGGACTTCATGGCCGCAGTTTCGTCGGGCTACACGGAGCTCAATACTCCCGGGTACCACCTGTTGCCTTGTGATTTGAGGGACTTGGACGCCACGACCAAGAAGCTGGAGGCCGCGGGTGTTGATCAGAGCCTGCCTACTCTGTTCGTGTCGGAGTGCGTGCTGATCTACATGGAGGCAAAGTTCTCCAAGCAGCTGGTGGCGTGGGCTGCTTCCTACATTGACGACGTGAGCTTCGCTCTGTATGAGCAGATTTTGCCCGACGACGCGTTTGGACGCGTCATGATGACCAACATCAAGGCGCGCGGATGCGATCTGCTAAGTATCCACGACTTCCCGACGGTGGAAGCGCAGATCGCGCGCTTTACAGAGCACAACTACGAGGTGGCGCAGTGCTGGGATATGAACAAGATCTACTATCACTACCTGGACCCCGCCGAGCGCGCAAAGTACGTGGTGCCAAGAGAATAAGTTGGCGTACAGCTAGAGATGCTGACTGTGGGGTGTCGCTGTTGTTCTTGGGTTGTAGGCGTGAAAGACTTGAGATCTTCGACGAGCTGGAGGAGTTTCATCTGCTGCAAGCACACTACTGCGTCGTTGTCGCCAGCAAGCTGGCATCGACACCAGCGGCCCGTGCGTTGGCGCTCGGTGAAGTAAAACCATAAAGCTGGTGGCGACTGCAACGCAATCTAATCGATGCCCTACCTGGTCTACACGTCGTGACCAAGAAACTCAAATAAACAACCCGCAAACGGATGGAAGCTGATTGAACTGCTGTGCTGCTGCTGGCTGGCTGCCTATCTACCTACCTCCATTCTCCTATCTGCAAACGACTCAACGCGCACACACGAGTGAATCACAGTTGCCTTTCGCCGCATTCAAGTCCCGGGCCACTCGGCCCCTATGGCCTTTAAGCACCAGCGCGCTGCTCGCACCGCCCTCATCCTGTCACATCTTGTCCTTCGCCTCTTCCAGTCGCTCCGTCTAGTCTTCCTGTTCGCCCGTTGGCCGTCTGCATCATCCCGCAGTGCCGAAGTGAACATTTCCTTGCCATTCAACGCGTCGTCACTTCAGCACCTGGGTGTGTGTGGTTTACTGGGCGCTCTGGGTTACCGGTTGATCGACTTACTGGTTGACGGCGCACTCGTCCACAATGCGCGCAAATTTGTGAATGTGGTTGATAAAGAACTCGCCCGTGCGCTGGTTGCTCGCCTCCTCGTCAATCAAAACCAGATTGTTGTTCAGGTAGAAGTGCACGTCCGACTTGAGACGCGAGCCACTGACCTTCAGCGACATGAGCTCAGCGCGCGCGAGCTCCACGTCCACACCGCGGAAAGCCGCAAGCTTCTCCAGGTCGATGGAACGGTACAGCTTAATGTAGGAGCGCACGGCCGGCACATGCTGCTGACGGGTGACCATGTCGTTGAAGGCCTTCTGCTGCCGCTGCGAAGCCTCGGCACTACGGTTGATGGGGGCCTCACCCTCCACAGCCACGGCAGGCAGGATAAACTTGGGGCACGAAAAGCCGAACAGCTCGCTGAGCGCCGAGATGTCGCCCTTCTGCAGCTTGCTCTGCTTGTCGCCATACTTCTCACGGATAAGCGAGTGGATCTGGTCGTTGACACGCTGGCCCGGACACAGGAACAGCGCGATGGCGAGCAGCGCCATCGCCTTCTCCGTGAGCTTGTGCAGCTGCTCGTAGTCGGCGAAGCGCGAGTAGTAGTTGCGGTTGCGGTTCACCTGCAGGATGATGGTCGAGAACGAGCGGATGGCGGCGGCAAAATCCTCGAGCATGAGCTGCGCGAAGCCCATGTGGTAGAACACCGAGACGTGGCAGCCCGGGGACTTCTCGTGAATCTGCGCCGTGGCCTTGGCGTCGCCGCGAGCGCTCTTGTTGAACAGGTCGATGGGCTCGAGCAGCTTGAGCGACGTGTAGTAGTCGCCGAACAGCACGTGCGCGCGGGCGAGCGTGATAAGACTGAAGTAGCCGAGCTCCTTCACGACCTGGGACGGGGCCTGGGCGCCCTCCTCCTCCTTGAGGATCTCTACGATCTTGGAGTGACGCACCAGTGCGTGCAGGTAACCGAGCACCTTGCTGGTGTCCCAGATGAAGAGGTTTTCCTGGTACGAGGTGATCTCGGCGTCGCCCTTGGTGGCCACCTTGGCGCGGTACTGGCAGTACGACTGGTACTGGTACACGAACTCACCCACGATGTCGAAGACCCATTGCGAAGGCAGCTTCTCGAGATCCAGCGAGCCATCCAGCACGCCGTCGAAGATGGCCACATACGTCTCCCAAGACGCCACCTTCATGTCCATGCCCGGCTGCAGGCGTGAGAAGAGGTGGCGGAAGTAGATCTGCTTGTACAGTATCAGGAAGGTCGGGTCCGCATCCACCAGCGACTCGATAGCGCTGGGCTCGGGCCACGACGCCTGCTTGAAGTAGTTGTTGGTCAGGTTGTGGAACTCGCGGTCATACAGACGCGCCATCTCCGCCACGTTGCCCGAGATCAGGTGCGTGTACATGTGCGAGAACCAGCTCTTGACCGTCTCCGGCAGCAGAAAGTCCGCGGGCTTTTCATCGCGACGGTCCGCCATCGTGTCGTGCTGCTCTTCCTGGGGGCCTGCGCTCCTGGTGTGCTGCCGTCCTGTGGGCGGCTAAAATGACTGGTTTTGGCTCGGACCTCTCGATACGACCAACCATATTTAGGGGCGACCCCCCTCCCTCAAACAACGATTTGTAAGCCTTGATGCCGACTTCTGTTCCTGTAAGGGGGCTAGGTCTCGAACTTCGTCGGCTCCACAAAAGTATCTTGGCTTTCGTATGAATAGTTTACGTCAACCACACCAATCGAAATCAGGAGTGATTGTCGTCATGTTTCCCTTTTTTTGCGGCGACGCTTCAACATCGATTCCGCGCGCGCCAAAATGGCGGACGACCCAGAGGAGGTGGAGCCCGCGCCCGCCACCACACCCGCTTCCGGTGATGGATCACCGCAGCGCACCATCCTGTACGCGCGGAAGGGCGCTGGCTCGCTCCAGAGACGCCGCGGGCTCCCGGTGCCAAATTGGTTCGAGCTGCCCCTGCTGCTTCCCGAGCCCAACCCCGTGGCGAAGCGTATCCAGCGCAATGTGGCGAGTCTCAAAAGCCGAGGAAGAGAGGGAGCAATAGTCCATAGTGTGGTCACACCTAAGGTGTCGCGACTGGGCTCGCGAGAGGAGGAGGAGTCGCGCAAGGCCACAAAAATGAGGGCGGCCGGGCTCAAGAGCGCCCTACGACGGCGCCAGAGCACGCGCGTGAGGAAGCTGGACGGCCTCGGACCAAGCGAGCGCAAGAATTGGCTGCGCGAGAAGCTGTGGAAGGACCTGAGCAGGTTCGGACTTTGGCCCATGGCCGGACCGGGTGACTTGGACGACCAACAATCGGTGGACAGCGCGGTGGATGCCATCTGGACGCAGTGGCAGGACAACGCGGCGCAGACCCCGTCGATTGTGGAAAGCGATGTGAACAGAGGCAGCAGTGGATCTAGCTATGAGATTGGAGACAGCGTTATTTCGGATACCGGTGACGAAGCCAGCGGTATCTTTTTGACAGGCATGCCGTCAGTACCGAGCACTGCGACGACGCCCGGGGCGGAGTCGGACCTGTCGTCAAGTAGGAGACGCTCATCTGTCTTTACGGATGGTGGAATCAGCACGGACGCACCTGAAGATGATGATGTTGACGACGCAGACAGCGGGTTATTATCGGCCTCTTTTGGAATATCGGCAGGCAGCTTGCAGGCGAACGTTCAGACTCCAGGACTAAAGAGACGGAAACGACTGACTGATCTACATCATTTTGTCAGTACACAACTCCAGAAGCGTCTGTTTAAGTCGTGGGGTTCGATCGAGAACGCGTTCACGGGCAGTGGTGATATGACTGTCTCGCAGATCGTTAAGTTCTTGCAACTTTCTGACGTACAACTTGGTGAAAAAGACGCAACAAAGGTCCAGAAGATACTTGAAGAGTATGTTGCAGCTACCCAGGCAGCGCAGGAAGCGATCGATCAAGAAAGCGGTCTGAATCATTCCAACCAGAAGGGGCCCAAGGCTAGAGCGGTCTTATCATACGAAGGTTTTCGTCAGATTTTTCATCCTGTAGACCCGCTCGAGGCTTCGAAGTGGAAGCGCGAGTTTGACCGAGAAAAATTCCGTCAGAGGCAAGAGAAGGATATTTACAGCAAAGAGTTAGCAGCTCTGGAAGAGAGAGGTAAGGGCGCGTTAATTCCATTCCCACGAATGTTTGACTGACTAATGATACTGAACTGAACGACAGTTCGACAGCGCTTGGCAAACTCAGCAAAGCAGATGGTCGATATTCTGCACCAATTCAAATGTGAACCCACAGCAATTCCGTGGGACAGTGATCATCAACGATTGCACTTGCGATCCCAATTTTTGCAGGTCATATTCCGAAAACCAAACCGCAGTCGAATGCTACAACTTGAGAGCAAGTCTTTGCATTCGGATTCAGCAGACACTCCAGCAGCATATTCAGCAAGTCCGATTCCAGATAAACTAAGCGTAAAGCTTGTATTGTCCACACTTCTACAAAAGTACTCCCGAAATGGGCATTTCGAGAGTATTGAAGTTCCTGTGGCGGCGTACTTGTACCATGACTTGGCTGTGGATATCATGAAGCAAAGTGTTCGACGGTATTGGGAACGGTTTGAAATCGATCAGTGGCCTGAACGGCAGATGATCTTTCGCTTTCGCAAGAAGAAACAGGCTTTTCACGATTGGCGCAAGTTTGCCGAGCGCTCGAAAATGCTTCGGAGGTATGTTCTGCGAAAATTCGTCGCCTGGAAGTACATGACTCGCAAACTCCATGAGTACTACGCCTTTTACCGCACAAGCTTCTGGCCGTTCTACGTGTGGAAGCGCCATCTCCAGCAGATGATCATTGCGCGGGGAAAGACCGAGTTTTTGATGAATGTCTTGAATGCGTACATTCAACTCCGAAACTTTCGTGCGCTGAAACAACGGTACCGAATAAGGCAGTGGAATCAGCGACAGATTTCACGGGTACGAAAGAAGAAGGCTCGGCAAGTTTGTGCCATTTGTTGGGAGACTTGGAGCGACCGATATCAACAAGCTCGATTGATACGTCAGATCTGGCGTGATCATGGCCACATGCTTCAGCAGCTACACAAGTACTACATGGTGAGGGTGACTTTCTACCTGCTGCGGTACTACTCGATTTTGAAGAAGGATATGAAGCGGCGAAAGGATAAAACGTTTTTGGCCCAGTATTCTGTTGGTGCTAGAGCGAAATCATTGGCAAACCAGCAGCAGCAACGGCAGCTCCAGAATACTCATGTGGCAAAAATGCATGACCGAAATGGCCAACAGCGAGGCTCGTGGTATCCAGGTGAGAATGAAGAAAGTCATATGCCGGCGAGTAGACGAAGTCTTCCGTTGTCCACGAATGGACAAATATCGCGACTGGGCATGAGAACCACTCGTGGATCCATTCGAGGCAGCGCATTATTATCAACTGAGGACGAGGTCCATGGCATAGAGGGTTCTAGGCGCATCTCACAGAGTGATGGCATTCAAGCGGAATCGAGCGATGGCACCGCAACGGCTTCTCTTTCTAGGATTATGGAAACCGAGTTGGGAAAGAAGATAAAGCGCAAAAGCCGTCTTTACGATTTGTGCCTCGGTTTGTACTTGAAGTATCGCGAGCGAGATCGTATTAACATGATTGGAAACGTGATCGCATATCGGCGTTTTGGGCGGGTTTTCATGAAGTACCTGCGAATGATGGTACGGCACAACAAGAAGAACCGCTTTGCTACTGATGTCGGCGCATTCCGTGTATTGGGTTCCCGTTTTCGGCAGTGGATGATCGGCACCGTATACAAAATGCCTCCAGTGGCTCAGGACGACGATATCGATCACGTGAAAAAGGATCATGAATCGGTGGAAGACGGAGGTAAGGTTGTGTTGAACTGGCGTGAAGACCGCGAATGGCGATTGCATGGGATTGCCAACAACCCAAACCAAGCAGAGAAACTTCGTCAAGACCTCCTTGCTATCATGGAGAATGACTCGGTGCGGAAGGAAACTATACGAGGTCGTGAGTTGCTACTAAACAAGAAGCAGGTGAACGAAGACGCCTTCTTGCGCAAGGAAACTGGCGTAACATTGAAAATGAAAGCGGCTCAGATGCAGCAGGTACAACAAATTATGCGGAGACGAGCTCATCGCCTCCATGACGCAATGGATAATGTCTACGATGTTCTGCTGGAGCAGCAGGCACGACAACAGCTAAAATCCAGCTTTCGCAGCCTACGCATTGCAGTTATGATGAAGTACACGACTATTCTTTGCCACCGTGCGCAGATACGGAATTGGCTTCGCCTTTGTCATCGCTTCATGTATTGGGAGAGGAACATGGGTGCCTTCTACCAGCTGAAGATCAAGTTCCACGCCTTCCAGGCCCTGGTCAAGCATGCAGTTTGGAAGTGGAAGTTCCAGTCACCGGGACTGTCACAGAGACTTCAGCGCGCACAGCAGCTCATGTGGAAGTATGAAACCTTCATGGAAGAACGAAGGATGTTTGAAGATAGCACGGAGTCCTTGCAACTCGCAGGAACAAAGTTTTCGCCAGCGAATGTGTTCCGTGGCACCTTTTTACGATGGGTTCAATTCGCGCAATCCTCGAAAGCAAGACGAAGTCTTACCCAACTTGTACGTCGGAAACAACAAATCTGGTCGATGTACACAGTGTTCGAAGCGCTCAAGAATCGAGTGAAGGCGAAATATACGTATGAGCAACGCTGCACACGTTTGCCATACCTGTGGCGGCAAAGTATGGTCGATTTGGACACCTATCACTGCAAGATCATTGCGCTTGAAAGGCGACTGCCAACCGCGAGTTTGAGAGCAAAGTTGATCCACTCTCGCCAACTTCTACGGCAAACTGCGATGAGCTCGCCAACATTGAAAAAACTGTTCCAAGATCACGAGAAGGAAGTCCTCCAGCGTCTGCGCCTGGAGATGCGCTTGATGCTTGTTGCTTACCATGATCGCGGAGTGCACAACTACGCAGAGAGGTCATCAAGTCTTTTCGGAATCACAGCCGGTCGGCCTTTCACTCACGACAAGGTCCCGCCTTTCGGCAGTATTAGTGAGGTTGCTGTCATCTGCAGCAAGAAGGTGGACGGTATTGCACTGATGGTGAAGACAAACGGGCACGTGAGCTTTGAAGGCGCTCTACACGGGAACCCATTCGGGACTCGCGAGGTCTTCTCGCTTGGAAGGGGCGAGAAACTTGTCAGCGTCGAGGGATTTGCGTCGCAATCGATCTATGGTCTGCGGTTTGGTACGAACACTGGACGATATTCAAAGTGGTTTGGGCATTGCGAGAAAGGATCAAAGTTTGAAGTTCACAGCGACTATGACAACAAGCGTGAAGAAATAATTGGCTTCTTTGGCCACGCTGACAATACGTCAATCAACTCGATTGGAGTCGTTATGCGCCACACGACACTGAAAAATCCGTTCGAGGGGCTGTGGGTGCAAAACGATCACCACGCGCAGCAGAATTTACTGCAGCAGGCACCCACGCGAGGCGCAGGAGAAGATCTTCCTTTGAGCGATCGACAATTTGCGTACTTCCTGCAAGTCCGGGCGTGCGAAGTATTGCTTGTCATGCAGCGAGCACATTTATTTGCATTGCGCGCGTACCGAATGGAAGAAACACTGCCCCCTGCTCTGGGAAACATGCGAATCATCATGGCACTGGCTCGGTGGATGCTGAACGCTCTGTCTCATGGGCTGGTTCAGCGCACCGAACGCGAAGAGGAGGGCAAGCAAATACTGCACAGTGGTCAAGAAAGATATGCTGCTGGAGCGAAATTACTTTACGAAGGAGTTGAGGCGATGCAGATTGTCGACAGTTTTAGGGATTCTGCTGGGCAACTCGATGCGGCTACACTTGGTGTCAAGAAAATCTTAGAGCTACGCGAGATGAGGAACCAGGCTCAGCAGCAGATGACGCAAGGAAAGCAGCTCATGGATGAAGGGCAAAAGCAAATTATGCATAGCCAGCGTATTCTGCCTCATCTTCCGACGACGAAGCGCATGCTTTCAGCTGTTCGCAAAATGTACAAGGTAGTGCAAACCAAGGATGAAATCGACCAGATGACCCCCGAGCTACGATCTATCCTGCTTCTGAAGAAGAATGGCGGCTTCGCAGCTGATAGCTTGCTTGGACTGCCGAGTTGAGTGACCACATTCGCAGCATTCAGGAAAAGATATAACGACGTTGGCTTCCCCGGAAATAGTGAGCATTTACGTGGGATGGAGAAGAAGAAGATCAACTATTTATACGTCTGGAAAGGACCTCAGTGGCCGAGCTTTCCATCCGGGCAAGTCCGTAATCCGACGGTGACTGCTGCCCTTGCGCCCCAGTCTGTCGGAATGGTGCAGACGATTGCGATGAATGAAGCAACGTTGGTCGACGGCATGGTACATACTCTGCCTTCTGGAAACTTGTCCTGATAACTTTAATTGACACGAGCACTTCGTTTTCCATGAATGTGCAGGCCAAGTTCGTTGCGGAAGACTTGGCTACGCTTGACGGGGAGGCCAATTGGTGGCATCAGAGAGTGCGTCTTGTCGAGCACTGGCTACGCGATGAAACAAGTCGAGTCTGCATACCTGATGATGGAACGGAGGAGGTTTGAATGCACACGTATCCGAGTACTAAGTGTTTCTACTTTGCTGACATGAGTGCATTGTCTTGAATTACAGATGATTCGACGGCACATTCAGCGAGGAGACTCGTACCCGGGGTCCCAGAGCAAATGCTGGAAGCACATCGTGATGGAACTTCGAGATCTCCCGTGTTTTGCGGGGATTGTAGCACACACGAAAGCTCATGACGGTATCCCTCGGGCTGCACGTACGGCAAGTCCCAGCCGAGGCAAATTGCGACCAGGCAAGGACCTGATTGTTCTTTCCGATGACAAGAGCAGTGACAACAACAGCAATGCCAGCACCCACGAAGACGATGAGAGCAACAACGCTTCCTCGTCTTGGTCTCTGGAACCACTGAACCCCGAGACTGAGCAGCCTATCGCGGCAAAAAAGCCTCGACCCTTATCGAGCGCAACATATTTGTCTCGGCGCGAGCTGGGGATCGATGCATTGACTGTGGCATCAGTCGGAAAGAGCTTCTCCGGTATGTCATTGCTGGAGCGCCAGATGGAGTGGCTTCGAAAAAAACACGACAAGATGGAGGCTGAACGTCTTCGCCAAGTGGAAGAAAGTGAGCGAGAGCTCACGTTCCAGCCAAAGCTAATTCGCCGCATCACCTACTCTGGTGACAGGCATTTCAGAGATGTCCCTAGTGCCCCTTTCGCTCGAAGCGAGAGCAGTCGGCGGGTGGGTGAGACCAGAGTATCTGTACTATTGAAGGAGAGAACCCTCCCTAAAGTGCCACGACTCTCGCATCATCGACGACCGAAGAAAAAGACTCCTCTTCAGAGCGCAGCTCTATCGCAACCAGTTGGAGTATCCTGCAAGCTTCTGGATAGCATGAAATCCGAGTTGCAGGCATCCTTAGCAACGAATCGATCGAGTGCAAATTCAGAAACAGAAAGCTCGCCAGCCGAACAGGATGGCGAGTCTCATCCCGAGGAGACTGCTGCGCCTTCGTCTGAGAACAGCGGCGCCAGTGCAGAAAGCTCACAAGTACCAGACACCGAAGCAACGGGTGCAGCAGATGAATCAACACCTCCTGAAAATGCTCCTGCTTGGAGTGCAAGACCGACTATCGGTGGTAGGCGAGCCGATTTCGACTCGACTGAGACCAAAGTGCGGTTGACATTGCAGGACGCGTCCAAGTTCGAACTGAGCACCATGTACCGTAAAACAGATCGGAGAGCGGGGCGAGACGGCGTGGCTCTGCATGTTGGCCGGCGTGAAGACACACTAGAAGAGCAAGTGATCGCCGTGCTCTTCGACCGAGAAAAAGTGACGGAGGAGGAGGCCGAGCGGTGGTGGGCCAACCACCAGCACCGCTTCGCCGATATCATCGAACCGCAGCAACCAAGAGAAGAGGAATCCACTTGCTTCAACTATACTAGCGGCCTGGTGTCTCGCGCAGCCACACCAGGTATCATATGACCAGCGTTGAAGCTGTCCCGAGTGCTGTTGTTCTCATCATTTGGTTTCAAAACTTCTATCTGCTGATACCGACTGTGTGGGTCGTAACCGCTCCGTTAAACCACGTCGCATGACATTACATACAAATTGCAAGTGAGCAGTCGGTCACTGTAGTATGCGTATCGTCCCGCTTCCACAGTTTGAAAATCCACAATCCCATTCAAAATCGCGACGAGCTCCTCGATCATTCCGGCATTGCCCTCTACGCCGTCACGTGCCCACCGCGCGTACTCCAAGTCCAGCGCTATGGCAGCACTTGCACCACAACATACAGACGCAGTCACTGCATCCAACGTACCAATCACCGCTCCCAACGACGCTGTACAGCCCGAGATCTCCGTATTCGACACTTCGGAGCAGCTCGTTTTCGACACCAATGCGCTGCTATCAAAAATGGGCTTCGGGGACCGCGCGTTCGCCAGCGTGGAGGATATGGTGGCCAGCGTATCGTCCATGAGCGTGGCACTCTACGAGAAGCTCTTCCAGTTCCGCCTGCGAGATGTGGAGCGAGTGCCGCGCACTCGACAGGATTACGAGCTCAATGCACAGATCGTAGCGGACGCTCTACGGGGCGCCTTATTGGAGCAAAGCAATGAAGGTGACGCGGTGGATGAACTGACGGGCAGACGGGTGTGCGCTGGGGACTTGGGTAGCATCCGCCAGCTTCTGGGAATGCTGGAGCAGGTGTACACATTGCTGTTTGAAGAGAGTCAGGAGGTTGGCGACAGGTTGAGAGATGCCAGTTTAGCCAGTCTCGGCATGACGACAGAGGCGTCGGGAGCATCGAGACGGAGAGTACCGCCCAAGTTTGCCAAGAAGCAGAGGAAAGAAAGTCGGTCTGCTGAAGCGCCGAAAAGCGACGACCCCGAGAAGACGAGACTGCGTGAGAAGAGGGTGCAGGCGCGGACGACGACAAGGAGTCTGTCGCAGTCACGCGGGAGGAAGCAGGAGGAAGTTCGGGTTGGACGCGCAGTTGGTGTGGAAAATAAGAGGACGTCGTCGATGGACAGGTCGCGAATGAACGGGTCGCTCAAGAAAGTGGGCGCGATCGCTGAGAATAACAAGAAGCGCTCTCGACTATTGGAACAGTCGTTCCGGCCTGGTAGTAGTAGCAGAGCGGAGCTCGCAGCTAAAGAGGCGAGTCGGAACGCAGCGCGAGATGGATCTCGAGTTGCTGTGAAGTCGGCGAAAGCGGCAGGACGGAGGGTGCAGAAGAACGATGAGAAGGAATTTCTAAAGACGAAGCCGTACGGACGCTTCGTTGCTGCGGCGAGTGTGAGCTCGGATGAAGACAACGGGAAGAAGGAGAAGGCTGCGAAGGAGAAGCGGACGGAGTTCTTTGAAGGAGTCTCTTCGGTTCAACACAACAGCGACGAGAGCATGCACTTCATGGAGGAGGACGGTACCTTTGCGCATAACTTTTCGTCCTTGAGTATTGAAGATGCTGCTCCCGAGCCGAAAGAAGACGAAGAAGCGCAAGAACCAAACGTGGAAGATCGTGAAAACGCTCAGCCTAATGAGAATGATGCCGCTGAGACCCAAGTGCCTAGCAAGAAAAGCGCGAATCACCAGGAAGCTGAAGACGACGACGAGCCGACGTTCAGTCCTGTTAAGAAGAAAGTTGCGCGCGACGAGCCCCACGCTCCGGAACGCGCGACCGCTTCACGTACGATCAAGCGTGATACGTCCAAGTCTTTGTACCCTCTTCTGCCCAAGACGAAGCAGCGCACGTCAACGTCCAAGGCTCAGGCTCAGTATCTGCGGTACAAGCTGTCGCTGAAGAACCACCTGCAGGAGCTGCGCCAGCGAGAGGTTTCCCAGCGAAAGCACTTGGAGCGCGCGTACAAGTCTGGCGAGCACATGGCCAACGTGGACAAGATCCGGTCCCGGCGATTCGAGCAAGACGTGCGCTTGAACCGAATCGCCATTGGACTGGAGGCCAAGAACGAGGAGGAGAAGCAGCTGCGCCAAGCGATGAACCACTTGCTAGGTCTTGAGAAGGAGAAACTACGACAGGAACACCGCATGACCTCCACAGTACTCAAGCAAATTCAGAAGGAGCACACGGAGCGCGAGCAAGCCATGGAGACCTTCTACTCGAACCAGATTCAGCTGGTCAAGGAGCAGACTCGACGGGAAGCCAAGGAGCGCGAGCTCGTGGAGAAGGCGCAGCGTGCAGCATCCGAGAAGATGATGCGTGAACTCCGTCACGAACGGGAGAACCAACTGGCTGCTCTGCTGCAGGAGAAGCAGCACTTGGAGGAGACTCGCAGACTGCGTCACGCCTCGCAGATGGCGCAACTTCTCGAGAAGACGGACGAGCGCTCAGCGAAGAGAACGGATGCGTTTTACACGGCGGCCATGAAGGCGCGTGAACGCCACACTGTCAAGAAGCAGCAGAGCCACCGACGAAGTACTTTAGATTCCTACCGGCCTGGCACCAAGCCGCTGCGGCAGTCGACGAGGCTGTCCACTAGTATCAATACCATAAGATAAGTTGCGTACGTCCTAACGGTTGTGTTGATGGGCAAGCGCGAGAACGTCCCTATCTGTATCGTATCTACAACATGTAGCGGCGTGACCGAGCCAGCAGGTCAGCGGCGTGGATGACGCCTTGAAGCTTCCCACGCTGAGTGACGAACAGCTGCGGACACTTGTGCACCGAGATGAGCAGGATCACTTGGCTGGCGAAAGTGTCGCGGGGCACGTGGAAGTGTTCGTCCTCCAAGCCGAGGAGTTCGAGCTGAACCAAGTCCACCACCTCCGTGGTCTCCGTTGCCGGGCGAGAGAGTGCAACTGCTTGGTCGACGGTAAGACCGGCCACCGACGCCCGAGTGCCTGAAGACTTTCCACTTCGAAGACTGAGCTCCCACAGCACAACCAGAGACTCCAACTCTTCTCGAGTGGCGACGCCCAGAAGCACCATCGTCTTGGCATCGTCCACGACGGGGAACACGCGAACGGTCTTGCCGTTCTTCTCGCGGCTGGTCACCTGCAACAAACGCTTGATCGACGCCAACGTTTGACGGCGCACGAGATAGTAAGGCGGGACATCACGCATGAGGTCGCCAGCGGTGAGCGAGTACGAGATCTGCTTGGTGAGGTCGGGCCACTGCGGCAAGTTCTTCTGGCGAGCCATCGTCTCGTACATGTCGAGTGAAAAGTACCGCGTCACTGCTCGCCCCACGATCACACACAGGAGCACGGGGATCATGTAGCTCAGCTGGCCCGTGAGCTCAAACACGATCACTGCGATGCTGATGGTGCCCGTAACTCCAGCGGTGAAGCTCGCGGCGCCCACGACAGCGTAGCCTCCAATGGAAAGCTCTCCTTCACTGAGAATGACGACCAGTTCACCAAACAGACGACCCAACGCGGCCCCGATCGCGAAGACGGGCGTGACGATGCCGCAAGGCACGAAGACGGTGGCGCTGATGGCCAGCGACCAGAAGCGCACAAGCACGTAGGCGAACAAGTTGAGGAGCAGCGACGGAGACGACCAGGAGCTGCCGAAGTCGATGGACAAGTGCGTCGCGGTTGAAACCTCGAACGAAGACAGCGTTTTCGTGGAGAACATGTCGTCGATAGTCTGGCGCTGAGTGAGCTGCATAAAGCTACCGACCGGGTACTCCACCAGTGAGAACAGGAAGGCCACGAGCGCAGCGTACGCGAACGGCATCAGCCCAGGGAATCGGCCGCACCAGCGTCGTAAGTACCGATCTTCAAACGACTTCTTGAGATCAAGAATCAGTCGGAACGAGCGGACGAGCAGCGCCGCAAGGAGCCCACAAATCACCGCAAGCAGCAAGAAGAAGGCGATCTCGAACGTCTCGTACGGAAGCGCATCGAAGTTGGTCGTGAACAGCGAGCCGTACGAGCCAGCGAGAAGACTGTTAAGCGCACGGAAGACCACGACGCCCACGACGGACGAGAAGAAGGCGCGCCAGTAGTTGGAAGTGACGTAGTACGACGTCGTGACCTCGATGCTGAAGAGCACGCCGCCCACGGGGGCGCCGAACGTGGCCGTCACGCCGACGGCACAGGCTGCCGCCAGCATGTGGTGCGTCAGGTCCTTCGACTTGCGGATCTGCTCGAACAGCGGCAGACGCAGCAGTTGACGGGCGATGATGGAGCTCAAGTGCACGAACGGGCCTTCTTTGCCAATGGCAAGGCCGCTTCCTAGGGCGAACACCAAGCCCAAGCACTTGGCGATCAGCGCACGGCCTGTGAGGTAGTTGGGGAACGGGAACCCGCCCAAGATGCTCCTCATCTGCGGGATGCCGGAGCCTGCAGCCTCGGGACAGATCATGACCGTGCAGCCCACGCCGAGCAGCAGGATGAAGACCCGAAACAGGATGTAGAAGAGATAACCCAACAACCAGCCCCCGCCCAGCGACGTGAAGTTTGAATGCAACCGGGTGACGAGCAGCACGCCGGCGTCGACGCTCCAGGCCGTGACGGATGCCAATGCACCCAGTAGGAGCAGGAACACCCAGGAGCTCTGCAGGAAAGACGTCATGCGTTCGCGCTCCAGCAGAGACTGAGCCAATGGGATGGCAGCGGCCTCCATGGCCGACGAAGAGGTTGACGCTTCAGATGAGAAGCTTGGGTCTCCACGGGCTTCGCCCTGCCACTCGTCGTCGCTGTCGTCGCCGTCTCCGTCCAGAAGCTGCAGCGGCCGGTACCGCACGTTGAGCGGGTTGTGGCCGGGCCCAGACTGCTTCATGGCCGTCCGCGCTTGGTCTAGAGCTGCAGCAGGCGACCAGCCCTTGGTCCACGAAGTGGCAGTCGCGGGGGCATTGGCGTTCGCCCCACCGACGGTTAAAACTGAGCCAGACGCCGGAATTCCGGGGGTTGAGGCGGTCACGACGCTCTGGACGTTCGAGCTGGGCTCGGTGACCTGCACCGTTACGGAGGGAGATGCACCGGACGAAGGCGGTGAAGATGAGCCGTCGCCGGTCGAGTGGAGAGATGCGGGGCCTGCGCTGGATGGCGACGACGACATGCTTAGGTGGTCGGTCTCTCCAGGACTCGAAATGGCCGGATGGCTACGACTACCGACATTTGCATTGGAAAATAATGTTTGAAAACTGACCAATCCGCGGCCGGTGGCCAGCAACGTGTTGCCTTTGAAAACTTGGCGGGATGGTGGTGAGCGACATTGGCCTTCAAGTTCATCCTACCGTTGCGCCAATATGATAGAAAAAAGTAGCAGGCCAGCGGTCCTCGCAGTTCGCGCGCCACAGCACTCAGGACCGGTGAAGTGTGGCGAAAACCAGCCAGCACGTACCAGTTCCAACAGGACGGTCACAAAACAAGGAGCAAGTCCATGGTTCCCGATCAGGGCGATTGACACAGCCTCTTTCGTGCAGCTCCTCCGGTCAGGCGCTGCCTGGTGCCAACGACGGCGCGATGAACGTAACCTGTGCACGATCGCAAAGTTACGATCATTGTGGGCCAAGACACCCAGGCTTGGAAATGGACATGCGATGAAAGGAATCCCTGGTTATGGCGTCTAAATTTTTCGAGCAAGTTGCTCCTTATATTACGGGTTCGTCTCTAAAGTCCGCGATTCAGGATCATGTGAAGTTTGTACAGTGCGTCTGCTGCTGAAGGTCGGTCCTTGGGGTCGATGGACACGCAGGCCATGCCCAACTCCTTGATGGCCTGGGGGCACGCCGAGGAGAACTCAGTGCGCAGTCGGCCGGTCGCCACCATTTGCAGGATTGCCAGGTCGGGCATCGCGTGGCCAGAGTCGCTGGACTCCTTGGCGTTGGCGTACGGTAGCGAGTGCTGGTCCAGCTCGGCCAGCACAACACCGAACGAGAAGATGTCGGCCTTGTGGTCGTACCGTTCTCCCATCATCACCTCCGGGGCCATCCAGCGCGACGACCCAACGCCGCCGGTCATGGTGTGGTCGGATCGCTCTCGCGAGACGCCAAAGTCCGTCAGTTTGGCTTCGAGCTGGGCCGTCAGCAGAATGTTCTTGGACTTGAGGTCGCGGTGAAGGACGGGCGGCGACAACGAGTGCAGGTACGTGAGCGCATGAGCGACGTGTAGCGCAATGGTCGTCTTGCTCCGGTCGAAGCCTTGAGGCGTCTTGTGCTCTTCGCAGTTCTTGAGCAGCGTGCGCAGATCTCCGCCTTCCATGTACTCGGACAGCACACAGAGGTCGGTGAGCGAGTCCCAGGCGACTCCAATGAACTGAACGATCCTGTCATGCTCCATCGTGGCCATCAGTTTGACTTCAGCCAGGAAAGCGTTCAGGTGGCTGATGCTCTTGCGCATTTCCGGGAGCAGCATCTTCACGGCCACGGGCTCGTCGTTAAATACCCCGGAGTAGACTTCGCCGTAGCCGCCTCGACTGATGAGCTCCTGTACCACAACCTTTTCTCGCGGGACGCGAGCTGTGATGATGATCTCGTCGTCCCACAACCCGCTCAGTCCGCTTCGACTCCGAGGTTTCTCTGCACCTTCCTCTGAGTGTGAGTACGAAGCCTCGGAGCCGAGCGTGATAGCGTTCAGCGCGCTCTCAGGTGTCGGGTAGCCTGCGTAACTCGCAGCGAGTGCGGCAATTCCCGTGTCCTTGGTTAAGTTATCATCGTAGCGCCGTCGAACGAACTTGAAAGTGGCGAACGCGATGAATGCAACGCAGGCAACAGCTCCGGCCACGATAGCGACGAGCGCATTGCCACTGAGGCCGTCATCGGGCCCCCTTCCACCGAGCTGGTTGCTTTCGTACGCATATGACGAGCTGCTTGAGTCCGTGCTGCCGGACGCTACTCCAGAGTAGAATCTGTAGCGGTCCTTGATGCACTTGCCGTCCGAGATTTCTTCCCCACTCAGCTCGAACTCCAATGTGGGCACGCTGCCGCAGTCCCCGTCGTCGAACAGGAGCACCACTGCTGTACCGTTGGAGTAGAGACTCACGATGTCGGACGAGTTGGCCAGTGCCGACGACTTCTCGCAAGTGCCCGACGCCGGGTATACCGAGGTCTGCACTAGGTTTGCACATCCGTCGCCGCTGTATTCCTCCATCATAACGTAGTCGAACCCTTTGAAGCGCTCCTCGGTGTACTTGAACCGGTCGGTGACGTTGCATGAAGCTGAGACGAAGAGCGTGTAGCCGCCGAGGTCGTGGGCCGTGCAGGCTTCTGCATCACAGCTTGTTGTCTCGATCATTTTGAGAATGTTCGGCGTGCCAGCGCAGTGGCTGCCGGAGTAGAGCTCCCGAGCCGACCAATTCGTCGCCAACGAAGGCGTCGCAAGCAGTGACCCCATCGCCAATGCCCTGGGCAGCCACCGGTCGAGCGACATACTTTGAACCTTCCTCGGGGAGACGGTAAACGTGAAATGAACGAGTGTCGATCGACAAAGCCCTTCTATCGAGCGTTCGGGCACCCGCGATGCCCGTCGGATTGGCAGACAGGTGGAAGACAAAGACTCCCCATCGTGGGCGAAATCTCGGTGGGTTGAGGCAGGCGTTTGGCACGGCCGACACATCAGCAGATCAACGAAAGCCGGAGCCGCAGCGCCAACACCGACATTTTGGGAAGCTGTCCGGAGCGAGGCCGTTTTTGTGTCGGACTTTTATCCGCGTACACGAAAGCGACTCTCTTTTTTCGGTTTGCGGTCTCGTTAGGAACGCCACCACAATACGCCGTGTCTTCCGATCTCGGTGTAGTCGACAGCACTGCGCTTGAAAAGAGCGAGAGCTCTTCCAGAACTTCTCGGGCATGGACTGTTGATGTGATCCGCTCTGACGGTCCGCCTTCAACCTCATGCCACGAACGATAATAACAAAGGTCGAGGATTTACATTCGATTCAACCCGAACTTACGCAATGACGCTCTCACAACTCAATACGTTATCTACAGAACACCCTAGCTATGACTCTCCACTACCTCTTCCAAACTCGGTCGTCAAGATCGTGTGTAGCTTGTAGAGCGCTTCGGCTGCAGTCGGCCGGTCGTTCGGGTCGATTGCGACGCAGGACCGGCCCAGCTCCGCCACGGGTCCGGTTGAAGAAAAGTGCACGCGAAGTTTCCCCATCGCCACCAAATGCACGATCGCTGTACTGGACATGTTGCGACTGGGGTTGCTGTCCTCCACGGCGTGGGAATACGGCAAAGCGTGCACGTCTAGCTCGGACAGCACGACGCCCATGGAAAACACGTCTGCCTTGTCATCGTATCGCTCCCCCATCAAGACCTCAGGCGCCATCCAACGCGATGTCCCGACGCCCGCAGTCATCGTCTGGTCAACGTGTTCGCGGGAAACGCCAAAGTCCGTGAGTCGAGCGTCCAGGTCGGCACTGAGTAGAATGTTCTTGGACTTGAGGTCGCGGTGCAGCACTGGCGGGTCCAGCGAGTGAAGATAGGTTAAAGCGTGCGCGACGTGAAGAGCGATCCTCGTCTTGCTCTCGTTGAAGCCGACAGGATCGTTTTCAGTCTCGTAGGAGGACAGCAATGTGCGTAGATCCCCACCTTCCATGAACTCGGTCAGCAGACACAAGTCGGAGAGGGAGTCCCAGGCCACCCCCAGGAACCGGACAATTCGTTGATGCTCCAACACGGAAAGGAGCTTCACCTCGTCAAGGAACGAGTTGAGGTGCTTCATCACCTTGCGGTTTTCAGGTAGCAACATCTTGACAGCGACGTGCTGGCCGTTCAACCAGCCCGACCACACTTGTCCGTATCCGCCGTTGCTGATGACCCTCTCGAACTCAATCCTGTCGCGGTCCACGCGCGCTGCGGCGATCGCATCGTCGTCCCAGAAGTAGCTGATGCTGCGGTGCTCTCTTCCTTCCCTCGAGTAAGAGCTGTTGTTTGTGCCTGTACTTAGAACAGTGCTCTTGGGCACATTACGCAGCGACGTGTAGCTGTCATAACCCACGATGCACGCGGAGTCTTCGGTCCTCTGCTCGTCGCCAGGGAGGCGTCGCCTCCACACGAAGACTGCAGTCATAAAGCCGACGACGCCTGCAGCGATGACGATGCCGACAATAGCTAGGCCACCCACGCTCGAACTTCCACTGGCTTCCTGCGTGATCGAGTTGCTCGACGAACCTGAATCGCTACCGGCGTCCATCAAGCCTCCGCTGGCGCTAGTATAGAACTTGTAGTAGTCTTGGACGCAGTCGCCGCTTGAGATGTTGCCGCTGTCCAGCACGAAGTCCATGTACGCGTCGCCATCACAAGTTTTGTCCTGGTACAGCGAAATCACCGCCGAGCCATTGGCGAAAAGACTCGCTACCACCGAATAGCTGTCGTACATCGTCGAGGACGCGCAGCTCCCCGTGGCCGGCAGTATCACCGTCAGCTTGAGGTTGTCGCACCCCGCGCCGGCGTAGTCCTCCACGACGATGTAGTTGAACTCGCCGAAGACCGCTTCGGCGTACGCGAATCTGTCGACGATGTCGCACTCGAGGGTCATGAATTGGGTGACGTTGTCGACTTGCACGGACGAGCACTGGCGCGGCGAACAACCGTTAACCGTTGCGAGGCTCACCGCGTTGGGCGCCCCAGAGCAGTTTGCGTTCTCGAAAAGCTCCTGCGCAACCCACACGGAGCGAGAAGCTGCCGTCGACGCCGTCGCCAGCAGCAGCAGGGCGGCGAGGCCCCAAGAGGCCATCATCGGATTCAAGTCGCAGCACCACCTGTGCGGTTGTCACGGCCGAACTGAACAAAGGAGAATGGGGCGACCTGGACTCACCAACTTGCACCACGATCCACCAGGATGTGCTCCAGCGTGGCCATCGACTTGAGTTGACGGCCCAAGGACATCAGAGGCTCGACCAGATCGAGGAAGTAAACTGCGCCAATAATCAGTTGCAGCCAATCCGGCCGAGACCTTGTATACTTCATATCCTTTGAGATGACGATAGTGAAAAAATCTATTACATTGATTTTTCATTTAGCCACCAGATCTGGGAGTTAATGTATGCGGTAAACTGATTTGGATGTACGATATGGATTTAAACAGGTAATTGAACCCTCCAATCTTGATCCATCTCCCACCAATCAGAACGCGGCATTGCAATTTATTCATAGGAGTTATCTCGAAAAATATGTACGTTCGGACAGGACAAAAGAATACAAAAATTGCATTCTGCCGAACCGAGTGGGCTCTCGTTTGAGTCTCCCTTTCAGGAGCCCCGTTCCCGCGCATGAATTGGGTCTGACTTACGACTGGTCGCACACCTTGAACGAATTGTCGGGGGCGCCGCTGGCCGGCGACTTGGAGTTGGCCCAGCTGCCACATGTTCTTGGCCGCGTTGACGTCGCGCACCCAACACGTTGCCTGGCACGCCTCGTTACGACAGCGTCGCGCGTTCCTTGATAGCTTGGTGTTGGTTGTACCGGCGATCTTGAACGGCATGCCAGTCATGGGTTGGAAGCGGTCGGAGCATAGCAGACTCGTGCGGAACTCGTCGACCATGATGAGAGTCGCGCGACGAGAAAGCTCCGCGGCAAAGCGCTTGAGCGGGACGTGCATGTGTCCTGCCAGGTGCGTCTGGCTGCTCCACTTGCCGAGCGCCACGCAAACACCCGGGTCCAGTGTGGGAACAACGCGCTTGGCGAGAGCAGCGACTGTCTTGCGCTTGAACCTCGACACGGTAAACCGCCACTTGCGGAAGCCTTTGAGCGCGCAGAACTCCAGCATAATGTTGATACTGGACCAAACGTGCTCGTAGTGCGCCAGCAGTTTCATCGACGACGCCGTCTTGAACGAAGGCATTCTGGTGATGTATTCTGCGTAGCGAGGGTAGCTTAGCTCGAGGTTCTCGAATCAGTAGGCGTGGTGTTCGACGCGGGCCAGGTGACGATTCTCACGCGACGAAACCTGCTGAACGCGACTGTTGTCGTGCAGAAAGTGCGTCCGGCGGCGGATGCCATGCTTCCGTGGGTGGCGCTTGGGGTGGTGCCGGTCACAAATGGCGCAGTACCCTTCGACGTCGCACTTAGCCTTGGTTCGTCTCCTGCGGTGATGACGGCGACGACGATTCCGACGTGGCCGCTTCTTGCCGCGACGACGACCGCCGACATGGTCTGGGCACACACTGCACCATCCTGGCATAGTACATGGAGCTTCCGGTGCGTTGCACCACACGTCGCGCAGCGGTCGGCTGTACGCGGTGAACATTCACCGGAGCTGATAATAGCGACGGCTGGAGCGGCTTCGGTTAAGCCACAAAACGCGATACTCGGCACCTCGAATCGTGTATCTTCTGTCAATAATCCTGGCCACATGCCACGACTGCTTCGTAGTGGTGTACATGCCAGCAATGGTCACACGCGTGGACCCGTAGTTCTTTCCGAAGATTTTTTAATAAAGCGGTTCGGCCGCATGATCCTGATCCTGATCCTGATCCGTACCAGCAGCTGTATCCATCTCCTGTGCGCTACCAGCGAGCTGACCTATAGCACTTGCGAACCGGTAGGAGGTTTCAGCGCCATCGTCTTCCTCAGCAGCAGCACGACGAAGGATTTCGTTGAGTTGAAAGGCTTGTGGAGCTTTTCGTCTCTTGCGGGCCTTTCCAGCTCGGGCGTCTACAGCGACCTCGACCCCACCGTCCTCCGCGGTCTCGTCGTACCCGGCCGCGGGGGCCGGGTGCGACGACAAGGCCACGATCTCGCCGTCCTCCACAATCTCACCGTCCTCCACGGTCTCACTGTCTTCCACGGCCCCCGCAGTCATGCGCTGTCCAGCCCCCGCAGCCACGATTGTCTCCCTCGACGCAACCACGCGCTCCTCAACCCCTTCGACTACCTGCTCACTGACGGTCTCCGTCAAGCTTGGCCTGACCGCGACCGGAGATTCTAGCCCCTGTTCGCGCTCTGCTGCCCGTCGTCGCTTCCGCGCGCGCTGCTGGGCGGCCGTCTTGGGCTTCCGCTTACGCGAAGACGGCTTACCCGACGCCGCCCCAGTCCTTGCTGCACCTGTACGTATGGTCTTGACCTCCGGCATGCCCGCGTCGTCCTCCTTCCCAGGCGAGCTAGTCACCAGGGCTAAGTTGGATCAGATACACCCACAGGCTTCCGAAGGATTGTGTTGGCCTTTTTTTTAGAGTTGTCTGCTTCGCCGAAACCTCTTATACCTGATACTATTGTACGGTGCATTCGCTTTGCTCGTCGGCGTTGGGGTCCCCACTCTTCCAGCAGTCTTGGCGGATAATGCACGGCGCCGGCGCGGCGATTCACGCTGAGGGCGACGTGGGGCCTCAGGCTGTCGACAAACCCGCGACGTCTTGTGTGCATACGCTGCAGTATACGCCCAGCTCGCGGCTCAAGATTTTCCTCTCCTGTAAGCGCCGTCTACGCGTCGATAGAGACGCTTGAAGCTGAAAGATCGCATCATTGCGACTTCCAGCCCCGTTGTTTCCTTCTCTACAGCTCACTGTAGACGTAGTGTGCACCAAATTCCTACTAACTATGAGCCTTCTATTGCTGTGTGTGTTTCGTAGATGGCCACGACAGGTTCCAAGCTCTTGCCTTCCACCTGAAAGCAGCACGTAGGAAATATACCAACCTTTTTGTACGCGTTCAACGTGGTCTAACTTATCCTGTGCTGCGGTGCAGTACAGCGGCGTGGCCACGTGGTGTGGCTGGACATTGAGAGACTGTCGGCTGGTATTGACTGGGAAGAAGGCATCGCCGGTGGACTGTCGTGGGTCCGCGATGCGGGGCAAGACGGCCGAGTGCTGCTGGTCATGACACCTCATGCTCTTCGACGGCCGGACGGATACTGCCTCAATGAAGTGGCGCGGGCGGCGTCTCTGAGACTGAATATTTTCCCCGTCTTGGTGGCTGAGAGTGCCCCACCGCCGAGTATTGCGATGCTGCCGTTCTTTGAGATGCGCGACTGCGTGCCTGGAGAACCGGAGCAGCAAAAGCACGCGAAGGATAGTCAGGAGTGGCGAGACCTCATGAAAAGCTGCTTGCAGACGGCAGCCTTCTTGGACAAGGCTGAGCGGCTGTACACGATGCTGGAGTTGGTACGATGCTGACTCGCTGGTTGAAGTTTAGCGTGGATAGGCCTGACATTGTGTGTCGATTTGGGCAGTTTGACTCGATCACAAGCTACGGCGTTCCTGCTATTGCCGGATTGGCCAACCTGGGGCTGTTTCCTGGCTTTGATGATGTTCATCTGGACACGCCACGAAGCAGTAGCGTGCGACGTTTGTTGTCGTCCTCTCCAACGCGTGGGCGATCTGGTATTCTCGATACACCTGCGGAAGAGTCGAACAAGCTGGCAGGCCACACAGAAACTCCTTGTTCCCCAATGCATGCCGACAGAATTGTGCACGCCAATGCAGGAACAAGCTTGAGTGTGGACTCTCCGCTCTCCACGTTAGTTGCGATCGATCAAGTTGCCGACAGCATCGAGTCTTCGGCAGTTGCCAGTGTGGAAGAATGGAGCGCTTCTCGAAAGACGCGATATGCGCTCAGCTACGACGAAAACTGCTACGTGCTCGCTCTGCAGATTTACCAAGATCTTACCGACGCCGGCTTCTCTGTTTTCCCGGTGTCGCTTCCAGACAGCGTTGCAGTATCCAGTGACATCGGCACTACTGGGGTCGACGAAAGCGCTGCGGACAGACCCAGTTCCCGCGAAGACGCTCTGCAGTGGGCATCCGCTGAGAACGATGGCAAGTTGATACTCCTGCTGACAGCGGAGAGTGTGGGTCGCCCGCATGGCGTCAGTTTGAACGACGTGTCAGCTGCGATGAGTGCAGGGCTTGGCTTCGTCCCGCTGCTCGTTCGGACGTGTGAGATCCCGCTGTCCATATGCCGCATTCAGTGGCTGGACATGACGGACTGCCTCATCTACAGCGGTGATGGCTTTGGTGCCGCTACAACTGCAAGCCTCAATCGTGTTCGGTACGAAAGTCGCAGGGATCAACTCGTAGCGGCTCTGGAAGGCACACTTGACCACGAAGGGCAGCAGGCGCGCCTTTTCTCGTTGCTGGCCCCGTTCAATTTCCAGCGTCAAATCAGTCAACTCACGGAGCGCTTCGTTGGGCGCGAATGGCTGTTTGAACGATTCCAGCACTGGGTCCAGGGATCTTCAGCCTCATCGCGAGAACTCGGCAATCAGCGCGTGTTCTGGGTCGTCGGTCAGATCGGGTCTGGCAAAACGTCGGTGGCAGCGCGAATGGTACAGTCGTGCCCTGAGATCGCAGCCTTTCACTTTGCTCAGCAAGAAGACGAGCAAACGCACAACGCGCGACGGTGCGTGCTCTCGCTCGCCTACCAGTTGACGACTCAATTGCCGGAGTACGCCCACTATTTGCAGTCCCATGAGCCGCTAGAAGAGATGGTGCCCGTAGCCTCGTTTCCTGACCTGGTTACACACTTACTGGTTGGACCGCTCAACGCGATCGCTCGCCCAACAACATACAAGTCACTGGTCTTGCTGATTGATGGCGTCGAGTGGTTACTTCCAGCTTCGTTTTCCTCGCCGTCGATGCCACCTTTGAGTGGAGGTTCATGGAGAGAAGCGAAGGATGAAGAGTGTTTGGTTTCGATGTTGCCGGTCCTCGTGTCACGCTTACCAGAATGGGTTCGCTTAGTACTGCTGGGCCGGGAGGATCCACCCGTGCTCTCAAAACTACACGCGTTTGAGCCTCCTGATGTCCAGATTGACCACTTCAAGCTGGAAAACGATCAAGATATTCGCCACTATGTGCGGCACTCCCTGGCAAAGCTGTCCTTGAGTGACGCAGACTTTGAAAGGGCTGCCACTCAAAGTGGTGCACTGGATGCTGACAACAACCAAGAATTTGGGATGGAGCAAGGGGTTGATTTGATCGCACGTCGCTCAGAAGGCCTCTTCTTGTACGCAGTCAACGTTGTTCAGGCTATCACTGAGGGTCGTCTGCGTCTTGACGAGCTGGCAGAGCTGCCTGTGGGCATGGGAGCCTATCTCCAACAGTTCTTTGCGAGCCATTTCGCTGACCACGACTTGTACAAGCGGCGCGTACGGCCTGTACTTGAGGTCTGCTGCGCTGCTTACGAACCGCTCCCATTGGCAACACTTGCGCGCGTTTTGGAATGGGATACTTACGAGCAACGAGACGCAGGCACCGTGTTGGGCTCGCTGTTCTCGATTGAGGCCGGGGACGACCCGGAATCGCAGCTACTGCGACCATTTCACTCGTCTGTGCTGGACTGGGTTCAGGACAGCAGCAGCTCGGGGATCTTCTTCGTGGATGCCGCATCTGGGCACGAACGCTTGGGACGTTGGGCAGCACGCGAGTACCAAACGCTCACACACAGCAATGCCTCGGAGTTTGTCAACCTCAAGTAGGTTTTATTCCGGACCGAGCTTACTTTTTGGAGCTTTTACTAACTGGGTTTATGGTTAATTGCAGCTACGAGCTTGAAGCCACTGGAGACGAGAAGCTCAAGGCCAAGATTTACATCGTCCGCAACGCTTGCAACCACTTGATGGTACTGTGCACAATGCATATCGGCGATAATACTTTCCTGTGAGGTGTGCCAATGCTAAAACGTTTTTGTCGGTGTTGAAACAGCAAGCTCATGGGGACGACTGCATGCAGTTAGTAGCGGCGTTCGCTGCGGACGAGAAGTTCCAGCTTGCGCGGCGACTTCTGCACGTTCGTGCGGAAGGCTTGCAAAGTTTCTTCCACGGAGACATCACGCGTGAGCGAGCGCAAGAGCTTTTGGCAAGGCGTCAACCTCACCGCGTCGGCAGCTTTCTCATCCGCTACACGTCGCGGCAACGAACGTATTGCGCTTCGTTTGTGACAGCGCTGGACGACGCAACTGGCGCGCCAAAGTTTCGGCACAACCTGATCCATCACTTGGAGAATGGTTCGTACTCAGCTGTTCCACCGGCGGAGGTGACGGAGAAGACGACCCTCTACCCTGATCTCATCAGCTTCGTGGAGCAGTACCAGCGCAAAGGTGTTCTGACAGCCCCCGTGGCACGTGACGCCCCACTGAATCGCGAGATCTCAAGTAACGCAGATGAGAAGCCGTGAAATGGGTTTGCTGTAATGGAAGTCGTTTAAGAGGGCATCTACTCTTGTGCTCCATGTGCGAGGCGGTCTCGAGTCTGCTTGTCAACAAGCAGGGTGAGCGTTTTATCGCCAAGCCAGACGGGAAGAGCCATCGGAAGCTGGCGAGCGCTCGCCTCCTTGTGCTCAGCTTCCTGCAGAACCATCAGCATGGGGCCAACACCGGATTGCTCGCGCACGGACGCTGCCGCCTCTTGCAGCGACTCGCCAAAGCGCTCGAGACCGATCACAATTTGCTTACTGTCGGCGGCTGGGATCGTTATGATTGTAAGGAGATCCTTCATCGTGGCTGTCGCTTTCCGCTTCGTAAGGAAAGGCAGTAGACGGTCGAGGCCCTCTTCGGTGGGCCTGAAACTTAGCTTGCCCCCAGCTTGGACTCGAGCAAACACCCTCAGGCCTGTATCAAGGATCTACGAGACCGACACAGGACAATTGTTGACAACGTTAACAACAAACTCTCGACAGCAAACACGTCAAAGAGAGACTCACATGTGCGGGCTCCCCTGCCAGAATTGCAGCGCGAATGTTGGGGTTCACGAGACAGACGGATGACGTGCCTTCGGAGCGCGAGTAGAGATTTTCCTGCAAGAATACCATGCACTGTGAGGACCTGGGCAATACTATCAGCGCAACAGCGCAACAGCTCAACTCTCGCTCGTCACTTACATGTGGGAAGTTCTCCGAAATGCCGTAGAACGCCTTGATCTGCTCCCAGTGATCTGATCGTAGCTTTGTGTACGTTTGCTTGACTGCTTTAGCAGGCTTGTCATCGGTACTGGTAATGTCTTCCGGACTCACGCCACCTTGCTCAGCTAGTTTCTGGGCTCTGCGCGATGGCTTGCGCTCTCCACTTGCTGTAGCAGCGACTTCATAGCTGTCGAGGCCTCTCTGGTCTCGTCCAGGCAGTTTAGCCCCGCGCACCTTTCGCAGTACTGCCACGAAAAAGCCCCCGGTGTTCTGGTCTGTGGGAAAAAGCCGCAAGCAGCGCGTAAGAATCTTGCGATCCTCCTCCTTGGCGGGTGGAAACATCGATCGGGGGATGCGAGACCCCTGAAGAAAGTCAGGGACGCTTTCGTATCGATCGAACCACTGCAACGGGGCACGAGCGTCGCCCTTGGCGGTACGAGCTTGCCACGCCACATCCCACGAGGTCACACCAGGTCGTGTAACGAGACCAGGCAGCATCTTGGAACAATCCATAAGCTCAAGCGCACCATCCGCACGTCGCAGCAATTCGCCAACAACTGCTTCGTTTTCGACGGGGTTCAGTGAGCACGTCGAGTACGTCATGATCGAGTCGCCATTGTCGCGAAGCAGCGCAGCTGCTCGAAGTCCGAGATCAATTTGGATGGGATGCAACGTAAGCGCACTGCCCGGAGCCCAGCGACCCCACAAGTTGCGGTTCTTGCGGATAGTTCCATCCCCGCTGCACGGAACATCACACAACACGCGGTCAAAAGCGTTCGTGCGCTGCAACGCGGAATTCTGGTCAGGGGCATAAAGCCCCGGAAAGTCTTGACCCTCATGGCAGGTAACGACAAAGTTGTCGAGTCCTAGTCGCTGCAGCTGATGAACTAGCAAGTACCCACGTTTCTCATTGGCGTCGTTCGCCACCACGAAGCCACTCGTACCATCAAAGGGCTTTTCCGAGATCAGTGCTTCCATGATCTGCGCTGTTTTTGATCCGGGGGCAGCGCACATATCCAGCACGCGGTGGTGCGCATGAACATCCAGCAAGAGCGCCGGGACCATGCTCACCGCTTCTTGGCGACTGAGGTTTCCTTCGGCAGTGTGATGCATCAGGAACGCTCGGAAATCCTGGATTGCGCTGTGTTCGCGAGCTCCTTTCGACAGCGCTGTTTTGCCGCAGTCCAGTTGCCATGCACGACCATTCTTGGTGGAATACCACGTCAGCTCCCTGCACGAACGAACCCGTCAGCATTCTCTTTAAACTCAGGAAAGAGAAAACAGTTTTTATCGCACCTTGGAGGCGCCAATGCCTCCCCGTTAAGCTGCGATACTTTGGCAAAAGCCTCTGGAAACTCGTTCGTCAGCCGGTCAATGATGCGCAGAGCTACCGGCGACATCGGGTTGACTCGGAAGCAGGCAGGCAGAGGAGCCTCCAGTGTAGCACGAACCTGCTCCAAATCCTCGGGCTGGATAATACCTTGTCGCTGAGAGAGAAACATGTCTGTAAGTCAGTAAAGCGGCACGTCGTGCAATGCGAGACCAAGCAGCAAGGATACCAGATAGTACTGCAGGATCAGTGGCTGCTTGGCCGGAGCCGCTGCCGCTGCACTTTGAGATTCAGTACTCATGCGGATGCACTGACTGGAGCCGACACTGCGTGGAGACCGCTCGATCGAAGCAGCGAGCGACCGGGTCCGACGCAGCATGCACCTGCGCGTCTGCAATTTTCGACACACAAATCAAAACAGCCCGACGTCCATGCAAAAATGCAGCCAATCATGGAACGAAGACAAGTATCTTGAGCAAAGTATGGGTTCTGACCTGTTCTGCTTGCTACCTCTGCTCGAAGGCCGGAGCTCAGGCCGGGATGGCCTTGAGGAAGTGCAGCGCGAAGCTGACGAGCGTGAGGACCTTGATGAGCTCGGCGCCCATGTACAGGAAGTGGTAGATGCGGTGCGGCTTGTCCTGCACCTGCACGCTGTGCCGCATCTCGCCGAAGAGCATCTTCTGGTTGAACGAGAGTTTCTCGTCGTCCAGCTCCTTGAGCTCTTCGTAGAGCGCGAACTCGGCCGTGAGCTCGAGCTTGGGGAAGAGCCACGCGGCCTGCAGTGCCAGCAGCAGAGTGATGATCACGAGGCGCCACAAGGCGTCGCTCGAGGACGAGGACGCCACGAAGTGCAGCAGCCAGAGGCCCGCGCAGAGCCCTATCTCCACCGAGTTGAGCGCCGCAAACATGGTGCGTCCAAGATCCAGCGCCAGGTGACGCGGCAGAAACGGGGAGCGGAACTTCATCCAGGACTCGGTACAGGAGATGGCCAGCACGAAGCCCAGCCACGTTAGCGACAGGAAGGCGGCCGCCCCGCCCTTGGACAGCCACGAGAACTTGGCGGCGGCAGTGAGCACGGCGCCCAGGCCGGCGTATACGCCCACGAGCAGTCCGCGCTTCTTGGCGTCCATGGGGAACTTGAGGTGGAGGCGCGACTTGGACGGGGTAGAAGGCAGAATGAAGCGGATGAACCCCATGATATCTAGCCGCCGATTTTGAGCCAATGGGCAGAGACGACCATCACTCTGATTGCATCTTCAACATGGACACCATCCGCCAACGGCGGCGGTAAGGAATGTCATGCTCGACAAAGTCCCTCGATGCGGAGCAGCGATAGGAGTGTTCGTTGGCGAACATCCCGCGTTCTGGAGCTGGCGAAGACAAAATGCCAATGGTTTGGCGGCTGTGTGGACAGCACATGTGGTCTCGCTCCGTCGGTGTTAAGCTCAAATCGTTCTTCGTCTACATGGAGGCAGCGGTGCTATCGTAGCTACTCTGTTCTATTCCCTATTCGGCACACTGCTGCAGCCCCGTTAGCTGGCCTGAGAGGACGAAATCCACCACCGTGGGGCTGCAGCAATGTGCATCCACCCAGCTGCCGCTACTGCTGCTCCGCCCAACACTGAATTCGAACGGGGGGGTGGGGGGGGGGGCATTGCTGCTACAGATTATTGCAGCACCGCCGTACTCTGACGCGTGCACGATCGTACAGCCGCGACAAGATCGTCCTTTGTTGCTCGCAGAGCGACAACAAGCGCGAGGCGATCACAGCCACTGACAATGTCTAACGGCTTGTGCGGCAGCGGAGCCGGATCTGTACCCGACCAGTCATCGCGGGTTGGGACCAGGTCCATTGCGGGCGATTGTGAACCCATTGGCGACCAGGGGGGGGGCTGACCGCGGCGATCATCGCCTGGCAGTAGAACTTCTTCAAGAAGAGAGAAGCTCTATTCGACGTCGTAGGCGTGAGTCCTCCGAAAGCCTGCAGCACCGGTCCTCGAAACGCCCCATCGAGCGAGCGTGTGCGCCACACATAATTCGGAGCCCGGACCGATCCTGTCTCACTTCGGCCGCCGGAAGTGGGACGCGTTCGATGTCGAACGGCGCGCGCATGAACCCGTTCTGCCGCCTTCATCCAGAAGCTCGTTAGCAGCACTGCTCGAAGCTCGCCATTACCGCGTTTCACTGGCATTGCCGGCATGGCCACCTTCGAGCGGACAAGATCTTTTCCATCATGGAGACGCCAACGTGACGAGCCCGCTATAACGCCCCGCTGCGCTGGCCTTATTCGGCCCGGTGTCGTGCCTCGCCGGATATTTTCCTCCAATCGAAAAATTTGAACACGAAAATCAAGTGGTGAAAACTGCGAGAAGCAATGAACCTTTTTAACTACATTGCCATTCATTGTGTCAGGCTGGTATCTGAAGCACAAGAGTCGACCTGCTGCATCGCAACCCCTCTCAAAGCGATATCCATCTGGCTTCAAAGCGGCAAAAATTGTAGCCAATGCACATTGGCTAAAATGCGGAATGCGCACGGTTTCTGTTCCTTTGCAGATGCGCAGGGGAAGGGTCTGGCTCGCACTTAGCGAGGATCCCGCAAAACTCACTCCCGCTCGGGATCGTGCCACAAAGCAAAAGTCTCGATCGAGATAAAGACCTGAGTTTCTTCCGTTTCTTTCGCTATCTGACCGCAGACGATGAGGTGCACGCGTTGGCTGTTGCTCGCGGCTGTGGCGCTGGCCGCCGCGCAGGCTGCCGAGCCCGTGATCGCGTCCTCCGCCCTGGCCGAGCGCGCGC
>JAABLK010000909.1:0-14088 GCA_012295415.1 Phytophthora chlamydospora | reverse complement strand
ACCTCCAGCCGAGCGCCACTCAGCAACGACGACGCACGACCCAACGCCAGCGACACCACCTGCCTCGGCGGCATCGATACCGTTTGCGTCGAGTAAAAATCCTCCGCCGTCGTCAATGGAAGTCGGATCTCTCGCGTCGGTAGAGCCGCTGGCAATGCCTTCGTGCCGTTAAAAATTGCTGTGAGCGCAAGCAGCAGCGCCAAGAGACGCGTGAACGCACTCCCCTGACGGGGAGCTCGTCCTGTTGTCATGTGCCTTCGCTTCGCTTTCCTCGCGCTCTAGCTTCGCTTCTCCTCCTCTCGCTTTTTTCCACGCGCGCAGGATCGCGCCTCTTCCGGAAATGACCCGCTTTTCGATGAAGGGCAATGCGGGTCTCGACTAAGTACGATTCGACGAAAGCCCACATGGCAACATGCAGTGCACTGATCGATGTCTGGTGTGGATCATTGCAACATGAGGCGGTCGACCCTCACGGACACCTCGCCGGATTCCCACTTGGTCTTGTTTGGTTCCGACTACGAAGGCAGTTGCCCGCACCCGAATCGCTTGGGCGATTTGTTTGGCTGGCTTCGCGGTTCCTTCGAATGTGCTTCGAAGTACGCTGTAGCACCGGTGTCAAGGTCGGTGCTTGAAGCGGTTGTACCTACATTTGATGCGGCCATCCTATGCGTCAAGCCACTTTTTCTAGCAGCATCTTCCATCCGAGGTCTGCACCGATCGCCGGACTTCATTCACGTCAGCTCGACTTGGTCTTCCTCGCAACTCGCATTCCAAAAGCCCCATACTTGCCAGTATTCTAGGCCTCCCAGGCTTCGCGCGTAACCAAAGTTGTCCATGCTCTTGCCTTGAGCACGAGGACGAGGGTCTGTAGAGTCCGCTCTTCTCTGCGGCGCTGGACAACCACGCATCGTTGCAATTCCAGTACCCCGCCGCTGGTTCCGTCCGACTAATCTCCCAACTGCATTTCTTGTGCAATGACCCGGCTCCGGTGAGAGAGACCGCTGCGGAATTGCCGTCGCTGTCAGAGCTCGAGACAATGAAATTCTGCCTCAAACCGGGACGTGTCAACGATTGAGACGAATGGCGGCTAGCGGAAACTGCATGTGCATGTTGTACCTCGGGCACCGTCAACACGACTTGGTTTTCCAGTCTCCATGTACCAGCTTTAATCGCCCAAGGTGTGTACTTCGCTGGGCCAGACCCCCTTTGTCAACTGTTTCTGCAAGCACAGCGGGTGTCGATGCCTTGAACTTGTTCACTGCGAGGTCACCTCTCCACCTTCACCATCTTCTAGCAATCGGAACTCTTCTTCGTGCACCCAGCACTTCAGTGTAAAGGTAATTGCGCTGAGCTGCATTCGTGAGTAGCGTGGTCAACCAAGTCTCACCGTAGACTAAAGCCACAGCTGCTACATGCTTTCCTGACCGCGGCCACGTAATGGTGATACCGCTCGACGGCTACCACGACTACTCCCTCGAGCAGTCAGAGCTTTGCACGCATATAATGGCGTCTGGAGACTACTTCTAGCACGCCTCGTTTCCCACAGCAAGCGGTCTGTCCCAGAAAACTCGGCTGCAGCAAAACGGAGCTCTCTTGAACCCACCCAAAGCGGTTAGCACCGCTCACAAGCACCATCAGACTTGACGGATAAGTACTGGCAAAGATGGTCCACGCCATTACCTTAGCACGGGCTGTTTGGTGGATAGTGAACCTCTGAGAGAAGTTGTCGAGATGTCCATCCATCGTACCGGGCCAACTGCTTGCTTCCGAAAGTCTGGATCAACACACACTTAGTGGGGTTTGTTATTCAACCCAACGGAGCTCCCGACGGCGCTGCAGACGTCCCAACCTGCGTAGTAGTTGTCCAGAGAGTGGCTCCTCGTCTGCTCGCCTTGCTGCTGCGTACGGCCGAGAGTCCCTCGATAAACTTCTCGATCAATCACTGCAACTGCTGCACCACGTTGATTTCCTGGTCGCGGGAAGCCACGCCGCGGTTGGCCCCCTGAAGCGCCCGCTCATCGCGCTGTTCGTTATGGGACTCGTGCCGCGATCGCCCGAGAGGTCCGTGTGCCAGGTGCGTCACCGTTGCCTTGAGTAGGTTCTGGAACGTCGGATCGGCGCGGTCCTCCACGGGCAGCACCGGAGTGGTGTCGAATTAAGTGTCCAAACAGACGCTCAATAGCTCCACTTCGCGTGTTGAGGCTTGAGCTCCAACTCATGCTAGCATGAAGCTTCGTCGACCGCAGTCGTTCCGCACATCGCCAATATGTGTCGCTCGTCAATATCGGACCATCCGGGCGAAAGAGGTATCTGCACTTGCACGCATGAGTTCTCCGTATTCCTTGGAGAAGCCCTCTTCACCGTACGCACTTGTGCCAGTGCAGCCCCTAAAAGAGCATTCCCAGGCCTCTGTCGCGACACACCGAGTCCGCGGTTAATGTCCAAAGAACTGCCGCGGATAAATACTCCGCAAAGCTGCACTCAAAAAGCCTGTTTTCCTGGGCTCACTCGGCACTTCACTCCAGTATGGAGATCAATTGACGCCTCGTGCCAGGGTGCTGCGTCTCGGCAGACGTGCCCACAACTCCGCTTCCTGCTTCGCACATGCATGCCGCCAGCCCTTCCAAAGCCATAAAGAGATGCATCGCACCTTCCGATGACGGCGGCAATACGGACGTCTCGAGCCTGCATAAGCTTAACAGTTGACTTGTTTCAGAGCTGCAGCGCCGTCGCCTGGTGATCTTAGCTGTTGTCATACAAGCAACGCTTCTTCTCTTCCCGCACTGCTAGGCGCCATTACTCGTGCATGCATCTGAAGCCAGGCGGCGGCGAAGCTGTCCTCATACCGAGACCTCTTCCATCCAATTACGCCACGACTGGCTAAAAACCCGGCAAAGTGAAGTGCACCACACACCACAATCCCCTCCAAGCAACGCCAACCCAAGCGATCATGATGCTGTGCAGTCTGAGCGGCCAGGTGCCCGTGGAGCCCGTGGTGTCTCTCAAGTCGGGCCACGTGTTCGAGAAGCGTCTGCTGCTCAAGTACCTGGAGCAGAACCAGCAGCGCTGCCCCGTCACAGGCCAAGAGCTGGACGCCGAGACGGATCTGTTGGCGCTTCAGGCAGCGCCCACTGCGGCCAAGACCAAGACGGCCAAGCCCTCGAGCTCCAGCGCGGCCCTTTCACCCGAGGCGGCCAGTATCCCGCAGCTGCTGGCCACGTTCCAGAATGAGTGGGACGCCGTCATGCTCGAGACCTTCACGCTCAAGCAGCACCTGGAGCAGACGCGGCAGGAGCTCAGCCACGCGCTGTACCAGCACGATGCCGCCTGCCGCGTTATCGCACGCCTCAACGCCGAGAATGCCGCGCTTAAGGAGCGGGCCGTGCAGCTGGCCGCCGGGGGCGCACCCGATCAGGAGGACGTGGAGATGGAGGGACAGGACGGCGCCGCACTGGCGCCCGAGGTGCTGGCCAACGTCGAGGCCAAGCAAAAGGAGCTAGCCAAGAAGCGCAAGGACTTCAAGAAAAAGGACGGCCCACAGCGGGCCGCGCTGCTCAGCGGCCTGGACGGCTGGAGCGTGGCCTCGAGTCACACGCTGCACGACTCGGACAAGCCCGGCGTCACGTGCGTGGCCGTGGACCCCAAGCGCCCGACGCTCGTAGCCACTGGCGGCGTTGATAAGCACGCCAAGATCTTCGACACGGACAAGCAGCAGCTCGCGGCCACGCTCACGGGCCACAGCAAGAAGCTCAGCCACGTCGAGTTCCACCCGACGGCCGACATGCTGCTCACGGCCTCGCACGACAAGACCGTCAAGCTCTGGACCGCGCAGGACGAGAGCTACGGCGTGGGCTACACGCTGGAAGGCTTTGACGACGCCGTCACCAGCTCCTCGATCCATCCCACGGGCAGCTACGTGCTGTCCGGCTCGCTCGATGCGACGTGGGCGATTCACGACGTGCGTCGCGGCCAGCTGCTCTCGCGCCACACGCTTAACGGCGAGCTTGCCATGCCCGACGCGGCGGCTGGCAAGCCCAAGAAGGCTGCGAACGAGGTGCGATGCGCGCGTTTCCACCCGGACGGCGGCATCTTCGGCACAGCAGCGAAGAGCAAACTGGTCCAGATGTGGGCGGTGAACTCGCTGTCCAACGTGGTGACGTTCGAGGGCCACGCTGCGCCCGTCACGGCGCTGGGGTTCTCTGAGAACGGCTACCACCTCGCATCCGGCAGTGAGGACGGAGTGGTGAAGCTCTGGGACCTGCGCAAGGCTGCAACCTTCTTCGAGCTCGACCTGAAGAAGGAGCAGCCGAAACTCAAACTCGGAGCTATCCACTCCATCAACTTTGACGCCAGCGGCTCGCATCTTGCCGTGGCCAGCGCACAGGCCGTGCAGGTGCTGAAGGAAAAGAGCAAGAACCACTGGGAGGTGATCAAGACGCTGAGCGACCACAAGGCTGCCGTCACGGGCGTCCAGTTCGCTCCCGACTCGAGCTTCCTGGCCTCCACATCGATGGACCGTTCGCTCAAGATCTACAGATAAGCGAGGGTGGCAAGAACACAGCTTGCAGGCTAGATGGACGGCCAATCCGACGTTACTTGGCTGCTGTAGCTGCTCCGGCGACGACAGCATGAATCAAGACTGGACCAAAGCACAAGTGCATGAGGCTGCCGCTAAGAAGCGTGATGGGCTGGCTGTCTAACTGCGCTCCTCTTTCACCAGACAAAACAATACAAGCAAAATGCTGGTTGCAGAGTATCCCAGACCACCTTCTCAACGGTAAAAGGCAACAACGTATCTGATGAAAGCTTGTATGTGTTTAGGATGAGCCGATGGGTTAACGGAAGATGCCGCCGGAAGAGGAGGAAGACGACGGTCGCAGCGCTCGTGGCAGATAGCCCTGCAAGACGTCGGCGTGCTCGCGCAGTAGCCGCTGCTTGGCTGCTTCCACCACCTGGCGCCTGTAGTTCTCGTCCTGCTCCTGGCGCTCCCGCTCGCGGCGCTCGCGCTGCAGCTCGGCGTACACCATTTCCTGCTTGAGCGCGCGGTGTCGAGCGACCTCCTCGGCGAACTGCTCGCGCTGCTTTCGGCGGAATGCGGCCAGCTCCATTTCGCGGCGCTCCTCGGAGCGGAACCTCTCCTTGAGCATGTCGTTGAAGGCTTCTTCGTCGGCGCGCTGGCGGGCCAGCAGCTCCTGCTTGAGCTGCATCTGCATCTCGTTGCTGCGCATCATCTCCTCCTTGGCCACCAGCTTGGCCGCTATCTTCTCCTCCTCCTGCGCGCGCTTCTTCTGCAGCAGCTCTTCCTCCCAGAGTTCGTCGCGCAGGCGCTCGATCTCCTCTTCCTCGCGCATCTTGGCCTGGATATCGGCCTCCACAGCGCGGAACATGGCGTCCTCCTGTGCCTTCTTGACTTCGGTGGCGGCTTTGACGTCGGCCTCGCGGGCCTCGACGCGTCGTCGGTACTCGGAGATGGCTTCGTCCTCGCGCCGCGCGGCGTCAAGCTGCTCCTGCCTGAGCCGTACACGCTCCCGATGGGCCTGCTCGATCATCTCACGGGTCTGTCCGCGCGCCATCTCTCTCCGCGCGAGCTCAGCGGCGTCTTCCTCTTCAACTTGCTGCATGAGCTGCTCGATCTTGAGCCGCTCGAAGTCGGCCTCCATCTGCGCCTCGCGACGGAGCTCCTGCCGCTGTAGCATCTGCGACTGCAACACGTGCTTGCCCTGCTCGGCCTCCACGCGCTTACGCAGCTCCAGGTTCTGCATGTCCACGAGGGCGCGTTGGCGGTCGTACTCCATCTGCTGCTCAATGGCGACTTCGCGCTGGCGCTCGAGCGCGGCCAGCGTCTCGCGCTCGAGCTGCTGCGTGGCCCGCTCCTTGTTCATGTAGGCCGTCTTGAGGAACACCTCGAGCTCGCGCAGCTCCTCGCTGGCCTCGCAGATGCGTTGCACCTCGCGCTCCTGCTGTTCCTGGGCCTTCTTGCTGGTCTCGAGTACGTTGGCCAGCGCCTCGTTCTGCTGGCGCTCTCGTGCCGCACGCTGCCGTTCGCTGATCTTGCGGTCGTGAGATTCCTCGAGCATCCGCTCGGCCGAGAGCTGAGCCGCGTGGTTGGTGCGGCGGCGAGACGCCACGTTGGCGTCCGACTGGTTCTGCAGTGCCTGCAGCTGATTGCCCTGCGCGAACTTGTGGAGCGCCGCATGGTCCTGCTCCTGGCGACGCCGCTCCAGCTGGATCTTCTCCACGTTGCGTGTCGTCATGCGCGTGCTCACCGGGTACGGGAACGCCATGGCGGCGATGGCGGCGGCGGCGGCGACAGTCGGCAATGGACGTTTCCGAGCGGAGGCTCGCAAAGCGTGGGTTTTGCCGCTATATTTGGCAATGATGTTGGCGTGCAGCTTCAACGTCTGACTTGGCGTTTGTATGGACGGGGTGGATCGTGAAAGGGCATATCCACATTGCCCCATATGAGCCGCTTGAGAGCCACTGCGGCGCTGGCCACGGCCTTCACGGCGCTCTCCACCCTGGCCATCGCGTTTGCGATCGCTAAAGGCAACCGCGTGTATGTGGGCGGCCTGGCCTGGCCCTTCATCTCGGACTTGGGGCGCGGTGCGTGCGACCAGCCCGAGCTCAATTGATAACGAACGATGAGCTAACCTCGCGCACTTGTTGACTGGCTGTAGACCCGCCCGGCTCGTACGTGCTCTTCTTCGGGCTCAACGCCGTGGCCGTGTTGCTGGGACTCACGTGGAGCTTCAACCACGAGTACAAGCACCGCTTTCTGCAGCTGAGTCTGGAGAGCGGCCAGGTCTCCACGCTCGTGTGCTCGCTCTCATACGTGAGCTGCATCTTCGGCGTCGTGGGGGCCTTCGGCCTGCCCGTATTCGCGTCCTTCAATACGTCGCCTTCTGTGCACTACAGCTCGGCCTTCGGGTTCTTGCTCTGCGAGACGGTGGCCATGCTCACCAACGTAAGACGGACAGCAACAGACAGTACGAGACCGAAGCCTAAAGCTGGTCATGTTATATGCTCTGCAGACGTACTTGAACTACCGGATCTTCCTCGTCAAGCGCTCCGAGATGGACGTGGGCGTGTTCATCACCGACCGGTACGGCCCGCGCAGCGTGTCCAGGATCAAGCTGAGCGAGCTGCAGGCGGTCAAGCGCGGCTTCCTCATCGAGCTCTCGTGCGTGGCCCTCTTCACCATGTGTGTGCTCGTGTATCTGCCTGTGCTGTACAACGGAGTCGAGGCACCGCACCTTACGATTGCCCAGGTACAATGGGATGCTGAGGTGCTGAGGCTGTGAAGTAGCTGACGATCGAGTACTGACTGTAACGTAGTGTATTGCGCTCAAGCTGGGCGAGAATTACTGCAGCAACACTATGCGGCTAGATGACGTGTACACGAAGCTCTGGGACTACGGTAAGACTCGCGGTGGGGGTCGGGGCCAACTTGCTTGCGCTGATACTGGATTAATGTTGTTGTTCTTGCAGAGAAAGACATCGCGGTTCACCAAGTGCGAGCTCTGGCGCAGCTTGGCTGCATGCTGACGTTGATCGGGTACTCGCTGAGCTTCTTCGCCGACAACACGGACGAAGAGCCCGTTAAGGAGAAGGATCGCACGGAAGCTGCCATCATCTACTACCAGCACAGCGCGTCGATGACGCCTGGGAAAAAGTCCCGCAGGGGCAGCACGCGCCGGAGCAAGTCCACATCGAGTTCTGTCAGCGAGCCGTCCAAACACTCGAGTATGTCGTAGCGTGCACTACCTCGCCAAATGCGCTCTTATCCTTAGTAGCGATTGCAGCGTTCATCCAGCAGCAACGGAAATACATGGCGTGCGTATCCCACAGCAAGCTCGACTTGCTCTGCTCTGTTCTGCCTTGACTCCTCGGAACTGCACACCCAGCAAGAGAACTGCCCTGAGTACGAACAAGGTTATGAAGCAGACCGGCTTATGTTTTGGACGACTTCGTCTCTAGACAACAATTGTGTTCGACGGCAAAAAGCAATCGTGCAGCTGCGTTCTCGCGCTCTTCGGTGTTGTTGCATCTAGCACTGGACGTTGCTCGGGCCGCCTTTGCACTGACCAATGTTCGTGACATTGACGGCGATGTTTTTGAACTCCCAGTTCGATACCACGTTGGGGTTCGCCACAATGTTGTACAGGTTCTTGGCCGAGCCGAACAGACCGTCGATCTTGATGTTGGTGATGTTAACCAGGCTCGACGGAATACCGGAGTAGCCGCCGCGAGTCTTGTTGTAGTCCGAGTGCATGACGATGGCGTGCTTGACGTTAACGAGCTTGTTGTTGGTGTACGTGACGTTTGTAACCAGCCCCTTTAAGCCGATGATGGTCTTGATGCGGATGCCGTTGTCACTGTTGACGATCGTGTTGTCCTTCACCAGAAGACCCGCGACAGTAGTGTTGACGTTTTGCTCTGCGCCACCCAACGAGCCGATGGAGATGCCGTGCGAGCCGCTGCAGTAATTGTTGCTAAAGACCGTGTTGGTGCTGGACTGCATGGCAAGGCAGTCGTCTTGGTTGTACACCCTGTTGCCCGTGATAGTCACGTGGTCGTTTCTGCTGAGGTCGAAGCCGTCCGTGTTCTTCGCGCTGCCGTTGCCAGCACGGGAGTCAATCATGAGCCCGGAGATGGTTGTGTAGTTCGAGCTGAGGATGCTGAAGGTACGGTAGGGCATGTTCTTGATGGTGAAGCCCGACAACGTCGAGTTGGCGACCCTGCTGAGGCGGAAGAAGACGGGGCGGGTGATGTTCTGCCCTTGCGGCCAGTACCATGAGCCTTGGCCATCCAGCGTCCCGGGGCCGGTCACGGACAGGTTGTTCCCCGTGAGTTTGATAAGGGGGCCATTCCACCGCTGTAGCAACGACGCCAAAAAAGTTAGACTTGCAACGGTGAACGGCATCGTCTGCATGGTCTTACCATTGGGCCGAAGGTCGTAGTTCCCTGGAATTTGATGTTGGCGTTGTCCGTGACGTTGGTCAGGTCCAGCATCACGCCAGCAGGCACAGACAGCGAGTCGATGACAATGGTGCTGCACTGTGAGACATCCGTGCCTTGGGTGTAGTTACCGGATAGTGTACAAGTTTCTTGCCCCACTTGCGTCGCCGGAGACACCTGCCCCACCTGGTCCTCCTGAGACTGTTGATTGACTTCGTTCTGCGTCACCACGCCCTCTCCGTTGACGAGAGTAGCGAGGATGGCGAGTGCGGCGAGAGTCGGCGTGAAAGTCTTCATAGTGAGCAGGACAGAACAAATTGAGGGATGAACAAGCTTGTTGGTAAAGCGTGGAGGTCCCATCCTGGATTATTTCTTGGTGATAGCGCTGGGATTAAACATGTCGCTCAGTCGTTGTAGTTTCGTCAACGCCGCTCTCCTGTGATCCACATGGAGCAAATCGCTCCAATTTAGTGGGCTGGCGAAGGCCCAACAGGGGGGCATCATTGAAGCCTAGAGCAAACGTTGTGGCCGCTCGCAGTACATGTAGCAGTGCGGCTTTCGCATAGGTACTACAAGCCTCTTGCAGCATATTACTTAGGACGTAAGTGGAGATCACCCTCGCTGGACCCTACTCATGCGCTTGAGATGCCACTTGTCCCCGCATTTTTTCAACTTGGAGTTGAAAGGCCTTCCAGTTATTAGAATTGAACGATCATGACGGCATAAGCTCAGTTTCGTTCCGTGATAGCCTTTATTAATAGCTGCAGATGCTGTAATCAGTACTGCACGTTGTTCGGGCCTCCCTTGCACTGGCCAACGTTCTTAATAGTGACCGCGATGTTCTTGAACTCCATTTTTTTGGTAAGGTACAGTGTGTTACTTTCTCAAAAAAAAAAAGATTTCTAATATCCATTCCAACCTGGCCTTTGCATCCAGGGTGGTTTTATACATCGATCATCTATACTCCTCCTCCTGCGTCTACTGCTCGACATCACCTATCATACGTTCCGCAAGTCCTCGTCCCAGCCGTCCATCCTGCTCCGAGCTGTGGAAGAAGGTCATCCCACTGCGTAACCCACAGTAAGCTCGACTTACTCTACTCTGTTCTGCCTTGACCATCTTCGAGTAGTCAACACTCGTCCATTCCTCGGAACTGGGGGAATAAAAAGAGTTGTAGTGGCCAGCCATACCCAGCAAGAGAAGAACTGCCCTGAGTACGAACAAGGTTATGAAGCAGGCCGGCTTATGTTTTGGACGACTTCGTCTCTAGACAACAATTTGTGTTCGACGCACGCCTTCTCCAATTTAGTACAATACTGAATTGCCTGGCAGACATCTCAGCAATAATGACGGCAATACAGCAACAAACAATAATAAAATTTGCCGCAATTACTGCAATACCATTCTTCATTAGAGCTGCTCGGAGGCATTAGCATCTGCAGTCAATGTCGTCACATCCCACATGTTCCTGTTTGCATGAAGAAACATTAGGAGCTCGAAATTCGCTGGCAGCATGCAGGTACGCTGCGGCGTAAGCACCAGCTTGTATTGCGAGTAGACGAAGCTGTATGGATCGAGTGAGGCAGTGAGATCAAGTGCTCGGAAGCTGGCAGATTGCAGAATGAATTCGCAGCAGAGCGCTTTGCTCCTCAAAGGCGGTTGTTGGATGACCGATGAGATTATGCGCCGATGGCGACTAGAACGGCCTTTAGCACGCGTTCGACGTCGGAGGTTGCTGCTTCAGCAGCGCACTGTAGACGATCTTGGCTTGATGCATGCCCTGGCCCGATCCACGGCGAAGTATCTTGGTCGCATAGTCCTCTTCGGGCGCCTTCCGCTTGCTGCCGCACCTTTGCTCTTCAAAGCGCTTCACCGCTGCGGTCTCGGCGTTTGACAAGACTCCCCCGTTGATAGTCTTGGCCACCGCAGATTCGAAAATGGGGGAGCGGACAATCTTGGCCGTCGACTTGAGCTGATCCCGCTTGCAGGGGTACTCGGCAACCACTGAGTCGAAGAGAAGGCGGACGTCCGCTAAACCGATGCCGTCGCACTGCAGCTTCTTGGTGATGCTCTGAAACTTCTTCATGTGCTCGAGCAGTCCAAGCAGCTTGCGGTACGCGGCTCCGGTCGGTATGAGCTCTTCAACAGCGTCCAAGGTATTGATTTGGGGTCGAATGCGCACGTACCGTTGCAGCATTTCAAAGTTGGAACTCCGGCGCGTACTATTCCGCTTGAAAGGGTGCAGGTCGATCGACTTGGAAAGCTCAGCGAAATTGTTAACCTGGCCTAATTTTGACGTCAACCTGGGTTAGTAATGGCTCATAATCAGTGCGATAACTATTAACCGCAAGGTTGAAGCGGTGGGTGGCGCAACCAACCAGAGGTACGCCGAGCCAAGTGGCTATCCGGCGGTTAGTATTACAGTTGTCGGCGACGAGGAACGCCACCATGTTGAGGATCTTGCCGTATACGTCCAGCACGCCGTCGAGAAGCTTGATGTGCGCGTCGGCGTCTTGGGATCCTTCCTCAAATGGTGATATCGCGAGAAGCTGTAGACGCAGCTCGCCGTTCGTCACAACACGACATACACGGCCACGTAGTGCATAGAGCCATTTGACCAGCCGTCGAATATGATGCCGAAGAGAATGCCCATCGTCACATCGCGCTTCTTTGCCACCTTCGTCACGACTTCGTGCATTCTGTCGAGCAGCACTCGCGAGGAAATCGAGCGCCATCTCGACATCGAGCGAGTAAGCTCGTTGTCGACCTCTGGAAGCGGCATGTTCCGCTCGACGACCCATCGCATCCACTGGAAGCGGTGGGACGTCTCCTCGGAGACAAATCCGAAGTCGGAGAGGTGACGGACGTCTAGAGTCTCGTAGAAGTACGCGCACACCTCCTTGTTCGCTGACATCGTAGCGGATGGAGAGGTTTTGAAGAGTACCTGAATTGAATGCCGAGATTCCGCGTTCTGCTTGGATTCTAACCAGTGATTTTGTGTTCTAAAGAAAAAGTATTTGGTATATTATCTTCAAGATACGATGGATAGTGCGAATAAAGAGGGCTACAGGAAGCCAGCAGTTTGTTTGCGACTTGACTTTGTCAAAGACTTACTTTTGTACATTTTATTGGAATAATTGGTAAATATCATATAATATTTTACTCCAATAATCCGTTTTTATACTGTGAAAAACTGATTTTAGTTGTACGGAATTGTTTTATTCAGACCTCTGGTTCGACGGCAAAAAAGCAATCGTGCAGCTGCGTTCTCGCGCTCTTCGGTGTTGTTGCATCTAGCACTGGACGTTGCTTGGGCCGCCTTTGCACTGACCAATGTTCGTGGCATTGACGGCGATGTTTTTGAACTCCCAGTTCGATACCACGTTGGGGTTCGCCACGACATCGTAAAGGTTCGTAGCAGAGCCCGAGAGGTTTTCGATCTTGATGTTGGTGATGTTAACCAGGCTCGACGGAATACCGGAGTAGCCGCCGCGAGTCTTGTTGTAGTCCGAGTGCATGACGATGGCGTTCTTGACGTTGACGAGCTTGTTGTTGATGTACGACGCGTTAGTGACCAGGCCTTTGAGTCCGATGATGGTCTTGATGCGGATGCCGTTGTCACTATTCACGATCGTGTTGCCCTGGACCAAAAGCCCCGCTACCGTGGTCGACGCGTCTTGCTGCTTTCCGCCAAGCGAACCAATGGAGATACCGTGGCCACCGCTGCAGTAGTTGTTGCTGAAGACCGTGTTGGTGCTGGACTGCATGGCAAGGCAGTCGTCCTGGTTGTAGATACGATTGCCCGTGATAGTGAAGTGGTCGTTTCTGCTGAGGTCGAACCCGTCCGTGTTCTTGGCCACGCCGTTTCCAGCGGTCGAGTTGAGCGTGAGGCCGGTGATCGTCGTGTAGTTCGAGTTGCCGACGCTGAAGGTGCGGTACGGGACGTTGACGAGGTTGAAGCCTGAGAGCGTCGAGTTGCTGACTCGATTGAGCTTGAAGAAGACAGGCTTCGTGACGCTCTGTCCTTGCGGCCAGTACCAGGCACCCTGCCCGTCCAGCGTTCCAGGACCGGTGACGAAGAGGTTGTCACCCTTGAGCTTCACGAGCGGACCATCCCACAGCTACAACAGGAACAACACAAAGAGTTCAACACGATCCATAAGCGACCTTCGATTTGGAGACTGCTTACCTGTTGGCCGAAGGTTGTGGTTCCCTGGAATTGGATGTTGGCGCCGTTCGTCACGTTTGTCAAGTCCAGCGTCACGCCAGCCGGAACGGAGAGTGAATCGACCACGATGGTGCTGCAGTGCGAGACGTCAGAGCCCTGGGTGTAGCTGCCGGTCAGCGTGCAGCCGTCGTCTTGTTCGGCTTGGCCAACTTGACTCGACGGGGACACTTGGCCCACTTGGCTCGCCTGGGACTCCTGGCTGCCATCGCGCTGGGTCACGACATCGAGTCCGTTGGTGGCAGCGACGAAGAGAGCGAGGGCGGCGAGGGTTTGCGTGAAGATCTTCATGATTGATGCTGTAGGGGTCTTCGTGTTGCTTGCTGGAACGCAAATTGAGAAATGGAGAGGGGCGTCTTGAGAGGAGGCACCGGGGAGTACCGAGCCCGACAAGATGCACGTTTATTTTTCCACGTTGAGCGTCGCTTGTTGTGTACCGCAGTGGTCGAATAGGTGGAGCTTCACTCATTAACGCCACTTGCCTGGTTTCCACCTGGTGAAAGCAAATCGTATCAGACGTGTGGACTCGCAGGCAGGGAAGGAGAGCGACGCGTGCGATTCTTGAAGCTCGCACCGTCTCAAAGCGATGCCATCGTCATGTTGCTCGCTGGTCGATACAGCGCCCTCAACGTTAGAAGTCCGAAAGCGCGCTCTGGGAGCGCCCAGCACATGATGAGTCCACACGCTGCACGAAAGAGTATGCCTGATGCCACGCACGACCTCACGGACAGCGCAAATCCTGAGCACTTGGGCCGTCATCACCTGTTGGCAATTGGAAATCCACGAGCGTTTAGCTATATGGCAAGGCTGTGAAGATCGGATTCCAGTGCCTCCCTACGGATCCTTGCTTTAGAGCGCACCACCCAGGACAACCGCACTTCGACGCACTTCGCAAAAACAAACAT
>JAABLK010000908.1:0-14162 GCA_012295415.1 Phytophthora chlamydospora | reverse complement strand
TCGCCCCAGCTAACTGCTGCGTCCGGAAGGAACGTACGCGCTCTGTATTCTTGTATCTGATTGACTGTATTGTAGAGTAACTCACCTGGTGGAATCCGGACTTCCGAAGTCAAACGACTCCGATAGGGATTATCACAAGGTCACACGCCAGCTGCATCCGGACGACAAGTGTCCATCCGGAAGCAGTTCTGACCCGTCCGTAAATTCCGGAAGGGAAAACCGGCACTATACACCTGGACGAGAAAGGCGTTCACCCGCCTCGCCTCAGCTGGTGCGCGTGCCCGGATTTGGACGTTTAGTGATTTCACCGAGTTACCTACTTATATTTGATTAGTTCCGAGGGATTGAGTGCTGACTAACTTTCTGACCGTGGTTATTATGGCTGGAAGTGAAAGCACGCGTGAAGGTGGACGTGGGGGATCCGGAAGCAGTGGTGCTGTCCGGTCGTCCCGTCGAGTACAAGGGCTGCAGCCGGAGGAGCAGCTGTCTCTGGACGAAGTCGAGAGGCGAGCTCGGAAGGCGCGTGCAGATGCGCGCAAGGCAGCCCAGGAAGCGAAGGAGGCGTCGGCTCAAGAAGAGGCGACTTCTGGAACCGCCGTTCAAGACGCACACCAAGCAAGGCCGGACGGTGGAGCTGAAGCCGTTCTGGACGGGGACGACGACTCCGGATCAAGTAGCTCGGATGAAGATTCGAGCAGTGAAGACGAGTCCAATTTGGACGAGTCTGTCGAGATAGTTGAAGAACCCGCCGTCAAGACCGAGCCTCCGGTTGGGGATCGAATTCCGGATTCTCCCCAGCCGGAAGAGGAGGAGGGCACGTCGGGTGAAGTCCAAGATCTGGATGGAGCGCCGACGATCAAGCAAGAAGGCCCGCTGCTGACGGTTCAGGAGAATGCTGTGCTGGAAGACGCTCGGGACTCCTCACCGGCTCGGCCGGAACGCGCATTTCAGCCGCCGATTCCGGAAGTAGCGTCGATCCCGTCGCCTGGAGACCCCAGACCAAGTGTTGCACCGGAGAACCGTCCGGAAACACCGTCTGGGACGACAAACGTCCAGATGACCGAGGTCCAAGCGAAGGCGTACGTGGCCAGCCAAGTTTGACGGTGGGAACAAGACACCTCCGAAAGGAATATGCCTCCGGCAGTCCAGTATGAGTGGCCACATATTCGTCTGGATTCCGCGACGTATATTACGTCCGTCCTGACGACTTCCGAATATCTGAGGCAGAGGCTGTCAATGGCGACTCAGGCAGACGCTTGGATCTCCGAAATGCAGTTGCGTCGTCGGACGTTTGGGACTGCTAGAGATCTCACCGCCGCGCTGATCCCGCCTGGAATGTTTTCGCCGCGAGTGTGCCGCCGTCTTGCAGACGTTGCTAGCTGAGGCGGGATTCGAGTTCATCAATCTGGTCCCAGGATGGTTCCGGACGCGAGCCAACAAGGTGCATCCGGACCTCGTGCGACGTGTGGTTGGAGACATGCTTCAGCTTCTGGTAGTGGAGTTGATCGAGTGGAGGAATGTGATGAACCAAGCCACCGACATTCTGAAAGCGTGGCAACAGTCCGGAGGAATGCATCCGGATGGATGGCCGATGAATCTGAATAATCAAATTCCGGATGAAGTCGTGGTGATGACGGACTACGAGGCGAATTTGTTGGGACGAGAATATATCGGACAACTCAAGGCAGCTGGGTTTCGGAAGGCGCGAAGCCCGCGAGGGAGTATCGCTGAACCTGATTCCAAACGCCTTGGACGCGTCCAGGCGAGACAACCACAGTCGTCCATTCCGTCACCCTCGTCACTTCAGTCTGTGCCGTCATCGGTGATCCGGAATCTGGACGCACCATCACCTGGAACTAGCATGTCGTCCGCTCAGAGTCCGCCAGGTCCAGTAGGATCAAGTGCCACCTCGAGCATCTTCGGTCCGTCCGGAGGTTCGGACGAATCTATGACCAGTGCAGCCTCGAGTTCTCAAACTTCTCGAGATAGCACGTCTGGATCGTCCGGATGGAGTGTAGTCGGAGGCGCTGGTAGTCATATGCCATACGCACCTCCCGGTCCTACGGATATGACGGTACATGGATTCGGTGGAGCCATTCCGATGGAGACTGGTATGGGCATGTATGTCACCCGAGAGGTTATCCCGCCCCAAGCGGTGACTGTGGATCAGGAAAATGCGGTCATGTCAGAGGACAAGCCCGTCGCCGTCCGGAAGAAGAAGACGAAGACCACATCGGCCAGACACACGAGACATCGAGGTGACCCATCATCCTCTGAAGGGTCAGGGTCTGAAGACCGCTATCGTCATTCCAGACGTTCGCGTGGTAAAGCTTCTGGATCGAGAAGGCGCTCGTCATCAGACCGATCGTCCAGATCGAGTCGTTCCGGAAGGTCTGGTTTTTCTGCAACTTCTGGATCAACACAGATCGCGCTCAATGCCATGAATCAAGTCCAGGAAGCCGTAGCTCGGATAGAACTCCTACAGGGGTCCACGCTGGAAAGGGTTGTTGAAGATCTAGACGCCAAACTGGAACAGCTTCTGGAAGAAAAGATCAAAGGTGTCGTCCCGAAGAGAGAGCCGGCCCCCATTCCGGAAGCGAAATTCCGATCTATGGACGATCTGGAGGCCGCCAGGGAAGAAGGAGTTCGTTTAGAAAGAGAGCGTGCGGAAACTCTGCTCGCCCAATACCAGGAACAGCTGAAGACGCGACAGGAAGAGGAATCACGCCGGACGGTGGCCATGATGGCCGCGCTCCAGCAGGAGCTCGAAGCGTTGAAGGTGGACCGAGATCACAAACGAGAAACCGCAAAGAATCTCCAGAAGTTCCTGGCCGGACAAGTGCGTGACTTGCGCGTGACATCTGCGCAGTCATCCGGATCAGCTCAGTCACCGACGACGTCTGGAATGCAGACTTCACGTCCAGAAGCCGGAAGTAACAAGCGTGGTGAGGCTGTCGCGACGCATAACAGACCTAGCACAACGACTGCAGATGGACTTTTCGCTGCTCAGCTCCAAGCTACTCTGGAAGCCATGGTCCCGAAGGTAGCAAAGCAATCAGAAAGAAATGCGGTGAAAACCGGAGATGCTACCACGGCTGTCAAGACCGAGCCGTCGTCCGGAAGCAAGACTACTACTTCCGGAAGCTCGTCCAAGCAGACTACCTCTGGCAGTTCGGGTGGATCCAAACGACCGTCGTCATCATCGAAGAAAGACAGACAACCCAAGAAAGAGAAACCCAAGAAGAAATCATCTCGAGAGCGTGGTGACCCGTCAGGTTCCGAACCCAGCTCAGATGGAGAACCAAGTGACCATGATTCAGACGGCTCAAACAGCAGCTCTTTCGAAGATATCATCCCGAAGGCGAAGGTGACGACAGATCAAAACGGCTCACAGCTGTTCACTTTCAGACCGTACGTCAACGCTAGCAATCTGGAAGACTTCGATGAGAAAGCTGCCCTAGCCATCCGAGTCAGATGGTTGGAGAGATTCCAAAGTCTGGCAGTTCAAGGCGGTTGGACGGACGAAGTCAAGATCTATGAGATGAAGCTGAAGCTGTCCGGACCTGTCCGGAACTGGCGGGCAAATCTCGATCCAAAAATTCGCCGGAAGTGGAAGCCGTTCCTGAAGGAGTTCCGTGAGATGTACTGCAAGGCCAAGACGTCCGACTCCGAACGCTATTACACGATGATCCAGAGGAAGTCGGAAACCCCGCTGGAATTCTACTACCGTCTGAACAAGGTAGCTGATAAGGCTGGAATCAAGTTTGACGAGTCTTCTAAGCAACGAGAACGGCATCTGAAAGTCTTCATTAAGAAGCTTTTGGATTCGCGCCTTCGGACCACTCTTCAAGGACAACGGCTGCGTCGTCTGAGTGATGTGGAGTACGTCCTGAAGCAGCACGATGAACTGAATCAGAATGAGGACACCGATACTTCGCCACCGAAAAGGGATTTCAGGGCCGACAACATCCCGCGTGATCGCATCCGGCCCAAGCGTTCTGGACGAGCATACACGGTCCCGGATGACAGTGATCCAGATAATGAAGGTGATCGTCAAGTTCGTTTTTCGGACGCCGTCGAGGAAGTTCCAGTTCAGGATTCAGCAATGGTAGCAGCCACGACCCCGAGTCCGGAAGCTGTTCCAGCAGCAGTTCCAAAGACCGAAGATTTGTCTGAAGTTGTGCTTCGTGTGTTGGAGAATTCTGGATGGAGGCCACCTCCGGCTGGAAGTTTTCGTTCTGGACCACCAAGCCCTCGATTTGGAAGCCCGAACGCGAACCGATTCTGTGACAACTGCAAGGAGTTTGGACACCTGACTGAGAACTGCTGGGCCGACATCGAGTGTGACCGCTGTCATCGTATGGGCCATCCAACCCGAATGTGCAAGACCCGGCCGTGTGCTCTGTGTAGCAAGTTCCATGAGGGCCGGTGCGAGGAGTGGAAGGCGTTCCAGGCAATCAAGAATCTCGCTCGTCAAGGCGTACTGAAGGACCTGCCATCTTCCATTCTGAATCAACTTCAGATTGGAGATGCCAATTCCGGGGAACAACAACCGTCAAACCAATAAGCCCGCTGGATGGGGATCCAGAACGCGCCGGGCTGAAGAAGACCCCCGAATTGTGTGTCCTAGTGTATGTCGGACCTGAGTTGAGATGCCGAAAACAACATAAACAGCAATGTATGACTGTGATGCCTGACGATGGAAGTTCACTTTCTGACCCCTCTCGTCTGGAATATTCTCGCTTGGAACCCAGTTGTCCGGAAGATGATCTGGATACACCATGTGAATTCCGGCTGGAACCAGGCGAACGATATGGGTGGTGGGAAGACCATCGTTCAGAAGACACGAAGAAGATTGCGATTGTTCATGGCGCGGTGAATAATTGTCGAACCAGGATCCTTCTGGATTCCGGAGCTTCAGTGAGCATGGTGAGTTTGGATCTAGCGCGTAGGCTCAAGCTCAAACTGAGCCATTGCAAACAGCTCCGAGTGTCCGGATTGGGAGGGGTCCCGACCGTCATCACCGCAAGCGCTGAAGTCAAGATCACTCTCGGTCCCAGAATTGTTTACGTCATGGAACTGTGGGTGGCCAACATCGGCGAGGGGATCGATGTGTTGTTGGGAATGAATTTCATGTATTCTGCTGGAGTACGACTGTGTGCCCGAGAAGGTTTGGTACAACTTCCGGATGAAGAGACTGTGTTGATATCTGGACGAGGTGAGGATCACTTTCACCGAGGTCTGGATCTACCAGTACAACCAGCCGAGAGTTTGTACCTGCGGCCTGGCGAGCATGCGATCGTTCGGATCAGGTATGGGCAAAGCAATTCTCAGCGTGAAGTAGTTTGGGCTGGCAGAGGAGATCGTTGGGTGACACAGGTGATTTATGCTGCGAAGTCCTGGGCAGTGGCAGTCAAGGTGGTGAACATTTCGGATAGGGACGTCTGGATTGATACCAGGACGTCAGTGGCTCGGATCGTTGAGTTTGGCTACTTTCCTGATGCTGGACGTTTCGTGCGTCCAGGCCTGAGGAGATACCAGGAATGGCAGATGCTCATCTATGAGAATACCAACTCCAACCAAATCAGGTTGCGTCGGGAACGAGAAGAGCAGATGTTGAGGGATGCCGCACCACCGTGCGTCCAGAAGACGGATTATCAGTGGCCAACCAAGTTGCTGACGAGGTCCCCATCTGGAAACGGGACGGTTCACATGGTTCAACTCCAAACCCCTCCTCCGGAAGTGCTGGTGGTACCTCTTCAACATGCCCCCGATACCAGTCCAGAGAACAATACCAATGAAAGATGTCTTCCCGAAGAATCTGCTCCAGAAAGGGACGACGCAAGTGATGGCGTTCCGGACCGAGATTCAGTTCGGAGTGAGATTATGACGCGGGGAGAAGTGGATTCGGATGGCGACGAGTTCTTTGACTCGATTAGTCTGGATGACGGGGAACATTGTAGCGAAGTCCAGGACACCAGCCAAAGCAGGGATGATCTGGACGAAGACCCGTCAGATTTTCCAATTCAGGCCTTACCTAGCACACCGGCCCGCAGACTGGAAGAAGAATACGAACGGTGTATGCGGCTGAATGCCGAAGAGCTCGATCTCGAGCCTGCTGTGTATATTCATGAAGGCAGCGACCTACTGGCACAACTGCGTGATCAATTGGCTATGCTTCCGGAATTGAGTGAGCTAAGTCCAAAGTGTGATATCGAGACAGCAGACGTAGGCGATCCGGAAGAGTCGACTCCAGCCGAAGTGGCGAAGCTTCGTTCAATCCTGAAGTACCATCGTTCGATATTTCTGGGTGACGGCAATGCAGCTCCGGCTCCAGCCAGAGGAGTGATCTGTGATCTGGATGTGGGGGACGCCAAGCCGGTAGCCCAACGTCCACGCTTGATTGCACCTCACGTGGCCATCAAGGTCTACGAGTTGTTGAAGAAACTTCTGGAAACAAAGCTGATCGAGCATTCGGATTCACCTTGGGCATCCCCGATTGTCATTGTCCTGAAGAAGAATGGAATTGACATCCGGATGTGTATTGACTACCGAATCGTGAATGGGTTTATTCAGCTGTCGAGCTATCCGCTTCCGCTGATCGATGATCTTTTGATTGGTTTCGAAAGTGCGATGTGGTTTATGAGTCTAGACATGGCCAGTGGATTCTGGGCCGTCCGGATGTCAGAGCGAGTGAAACTTATCTCAGCCTTCATTTGTCCGTTTGGACACTTCGAGTGGGTGCGAATGCCGTTTGGCCTCAAGAATGCACCACTCGTATATCAGGCGGTTATCAACAATTGTTTGTGGGGCTTTGTGAGACTACCTCCGGAAGAAGAAGCGGAGGTGGATCCGGACGTGTTGGAATTTCTGAATCTGAACTCATCAGAAGATCGACCGTCGGGACATGACGAATCCGAAAGTGCAGTCCAAGCCCTGACGAAACATATGACAGTGTTCCAGAGGAACATTCCGGCCCCTTCGCAGATGGGCCCGGTGTTGGGAAGGAGCTCGTACATTGACGACATTGCTCACGGATCTGCCACCTGGGATGGACTGTGTAAAGATCTTAATGCTCTGCTATTCCGGCTTCGTTACTGGAACATCTCGGTGAGCCTTCCGAAAAGCGAATTTGGCAAACGTTCGATCCCATACCTCTCGCACGAGATTAGTGCGGAAGGCATTCGAGCTACCCCGAAGATCGCGAAAGGAGTCCAGACTCTGCCATTCCCGAACACTTTGAAGGGAGTGCAGTCATTCCTGGGCAGCCTGAATTACTATCACAAGTTCATTGAGGACTTTCCGGTGGTAGCCGCAGTTTTGTATGAACTTTCAGACGAACAAATACGTTCCGGCCGTGACTTGTCCAGAGCGAAGCAAGCTTTTGAAATCCTGAAGCGCAAGATCGTCTCGACTCCTCTCCTCCGGCATCCCGATCGTTCCAAACCGTTCGTCATTATCCCACACGCTAATCAGTGGGCGGCATGTGCGGTGTTGGGTCAGGAATATGATGGAGTTATCCACCCAGTCAGATACACGGGCCGTGTCCTGAATGACGCCGAGTTGAGATATCACATTGCGGAAAAGGAGGTCATTGCGATCATGCGAGTACTTCAAGTATTCCGGACGCTTGTCGAGCACTGTCCGATTGTTGTGTACAGTCGGTACTCCGTCCTGAAGTGGGTGATCAAGTCCAAGTCGGCCGATGGAAGATGCGTTCCGTGGGGAGTAACGTTGTCCCATTGGGATTTGGATATTCAGAAGGTTCAACGGGATGAGGATGGTCTGGCGGCCATTATAGGCGCTGGAATAACCCCTAGAGAACATTTGGACGAGATCGCAGAATCCTTGATCCCAGCGAAGGGACGAGTCCGGCCGCCACCCGTGGTCAGCATTGAAATGTTACGTCCGGATTATGAAGGAGTTGTCTTGAGTTTCGATGGAGCCGCTAAGACGTCGACTCGTCAAGGGAGCTGTGGATGCGTCATCTGGAAGCTCCCAGGCTGGTCCGTTCTGGAAGCTCGAGGTTCCATTCTGAACGATGTGACTGTCAACGACACCGAGTATTATGGACTTCTCAAAGGAATGGCTATGGCTTCCGAACGAGGTGTTCAAGACTTGATCGTGGTTGGAGATTCCAGAATTGTCATCCAACAGGTGCAAGGGCTGATCAACTGTAACCAGCCTCACCTGCAGGTGCACTTGGCGGAAGCAGAAATCCTGAAGGCCAAGTTTCATTCAGTCCGGATGATCCATCTGAAGAGGGAATACAATCAGGCCGCAGATTACCTGACCTCCAAGACTCTACTTCTGGGTGAGTCATGGGACGTTCACGACAAAGAAGAAATCGCTCATCTGGAATATGTTTCCAAGATCTCCGAAAAATTGACGAAGTCGGACCCACTCCCGGAAGGTGATCACTCGGAAGTCATTCAAGACAAGCCACCAAATGGAGTCCACGTCCGGAAGGATGAGGTGCTTCCTGGTCCGGAATCGGCTCCACTTCCTCATGCTGCCAAAGTCATGGCCGTAATAACGCGGTCGGCAGATCGGAATACAGACAATCCGGAACGACCACCGATGGATCCATTGGAATTTCAAGCGGAACGTTGGCGTCGGATCAAATCGCATCAGGACGCTGATGAATATTTGTCAGATATCAAGGACTTCCTGAAGGGAGAGGTTGACCGTTTCTCACCGAGGCGATTCCGGAAGTTGGCCAAGATTTCGGATTTGTTCATTCTGGATACCCGGGACATATTATATCGACTGGCCCGATCAACTCGGGATCGTCCCCGTGACTTCGCGGACGAACCTAGGCTGGTCGTTCCGGCCGAGCTCCGTCCGGACATGCTCCACTATGCCCATGAAGACTACCAGGGTGGCCACCAAGGAATAACCCGGATGCATGAAAAACTGCGTTCGGAATTCTATTGGCCAGGCATGTATCAGGACGTGCAACGGTATGTGAAGGAATGCACCGATTGTGCCAGTGGAAAGGGACGTCCTCCGAACGCAGGACCGTCGCCCGGAAATATCGAGCCGAGACGACCATTTGAAGTGGTCTCGATGGATTTTGTGACCCACATGCCGAAGTCCGACCGTGGGAACACGTTTTTGCTCCTCTTTCAGGACACCTTTTCAGGATTCGTCATGTACAAACCGATGAGTTCGACGACGGCTCAAGACGTGGCCGAGGCCTATGAGGAACGCGTCTTCCGGATGTTCGATGCAAGTTCTTTGCTCCGGCATGATCAAGATCCTCGATTTATGAGCGAAGTTTTCACGCGCTTCCGAGAACTATTGGGAAGTCGACAGAGAGCTACTCTAGCTTATCGTCCCCAGGCTAATGGTCAGCAGGAGCGGTCAGTCCAGACGGTAGTCCGGAGCATCCGGGCTTACATTGCGGAAGCTGACCAAACGATCACGCCGAGAGACTCATGTTCGCGCTAAACACTTCGTTCGATGCCACCCGTCTGGATACGCCGTTCTATTTGACACACGGCTGGGATGCCCAAGGGACGATATCTGCCATGTTAGGTCCGAAACCGTCGAGCATTCCGGAACGAACGGCATATGAGTGGAGACGTAAGCTTCAGCGAGACTACAGCTATGCGAAAGCATGTGCGGAAGACTTGCAGAATAAAGCGAGACGTCATCGTTCGGAAGTCCAGACGGAGAAGTGGAAAAAACGTTCGGAACGATTGAAGTCCGGGTTCGAAAAAGGGGATTCAGTCTGGCTGTACATTCCGAAAGTCCAGACTGGGCTGAGCCGGAAGTTGGCACACCTTTGGCATGGGCCATTCCGGATTGACGAAGTTCACGACGACTTCAGAGTCAAACTCAAGGTCGAGAACACGGGCTATCGTGTTAACCCTTGGGTCCATATCAGCCGTCTGAAACCGCGAGCCGTGTTCCCGAAACGTCCAACGATTGAGATCGAGATCAGTAAAGAAGACGATTTTGATGCTGCCCTACTTCCAGAAGACAGTTGGGAACCGGATTCAGGAAGAGATGAATACGAGGTCGAAAAGATTTTAGACCTCCGATGGTCCAAACGGACTCGTACGTCCAAAAGGCGTCGGGAATATCTGGTCAAGTGGAAAGGTTATGACGATCCGGAATGGTTACCTGTATCACAACTTAGCTGTGGTGCGCTGCTCTACGAATTCAATCAGGGAGCACGTGCGCGAGCTCGGTTTCAGAGTATGCAAGCAGGCGAGGATCATCCTCGAGCCTAAGTCGTTCCGGACGTTACACTCTGAACGGCTATGACTGACCGATCTACCGACCGACTGACGTTTGGACGTGACCCTGATGGAATTTTGTTTTGCAGTCTCTTTTCGAAGAAGAATAACGTTGAAGTTTTGGAAAGACTCCTCGTGAGGACGAAGTTTGTGGCTGATGAGGACGAGGGATGTGAGAAGATGACGAAACCAAGTGGAAAAGAACGAGTGTATTCCGGACTAATAAGCTAACGCAGACATGTAGACGAAAGGAAATGTATCCGGATCACTGCTTCCCTCGACTCACATCAGGAAGGTGTTGATTGAATCACGCTGGTCAGCTGGGATAAGCCGGCTGCGGACTGCCTCCGGAAGGTGAGCGATGCGCTCTTCATCCGTAGTGCAGAAGCTCCACTGAGTGCGCGCAGGTTCACGAGCGTCCAGAATCTCCAGCTGCTCCTTGAGCGAGTAACGTTCAGACGTTCCCGGCTTGAGGTGACGAGGGTCCATCGGGATCCAATAGCAAACCTTGTTTGGGAACTTCCAGACGCCGGGCTCGTTCCAGATGGTAGGAGGCAGTGTCTTGTCCATCTTCTTCTCGAGCTTGTGGGCCTTGCTCCGGACGTTTTCATGCTGTTTGTTGCGCTTGCCGAGAATCTTCTGGACGAGCTCGGACATGGAAGGCGAAGACTTGCCTAACACGAACCAGTGAAGCACGTTCCAGAAAGCGCGCGAGTTCCCGCACACGAATCCCATCCACTCGTCCAGATCCTCTCTTCCTTCCTCGCTCAGATCTTCCAACTTGTGGAAGAATAGCTCACGCGGCCGAGCTTCGAACATCTTGCGCCAGGGGAGGTCGTTCAGAACCTCTTGCAACTCTACTGGATCAAGACGGGTCTTCAGCCGGTCCAAGTCGAACCGGTTCGGGGCGTAGTCCGGAAAACCTGGCGTCTGGAACGCGGAAAACTTGGTCGGATCGCCGGATTTCATCCGGATGCCGAAGTGCATCCAGGAAGACACTCCATCCCCTGGCGTCTCGATTATTGCGAGCTCGTCGACACTCAGACGATCATATCCCTTCTTGACCAGAGCTGTCTTGACTCCGGACGGACGGCTGGGTTTGTTCTTCGAAGTCCGCTTGGATGGAGTTGGGGCAGATCCAGATGAGGACGTGCTGGTACGTCGACGCTTGTGTTTGGTGACCGAGTCTTTCAAATCTGGGATGTCGCCATCAGACTCGTCCGGGACGTCTTCACCTGGAACGAAGTCGGCGTCCTTGGCCTTGTCATCCACTTCCGGGGCGAATTCTTCCGGATCCACTTCCAGGAGATCGTGATCCGGAGACTTGAGAGAGCCCCAGTAAGGTGGCTGGATGTCTGCTTCCAGCAGCTCGTCCAGGGTGGACTGTGCGAGTGAATAATAGCGACGAGGGACGTACTTCGGCCAGAAGGATTCGTCGAGCTGATTCCAGAACATCATCCGGACGAGCATCTCGACAAGAGGCTCCGCGTGAAACACCGTGTGCACCGTCCGATCTTCGGACAACCACTCGATAGCACCCGGGTACTTGATGCCGGATCGCATCAACATCTGCACATCCAGACGAAGCTGATCCCATACAATCGGGACGTCGGCCAACAGCCCTCGCGCGCTAGATTCAGAAAGCATCAGCGGGTCTGTGTCCGAACGACAAGACTCATGGGCTGTCTCATCCCAATCAGACGGAAGTTCTTGAATCTCGTCTGGAACCTTACGCGACGACCGCTTGGAAGACCTCTTCTTTCCAGAGTCGCGCTTGCGCTTGTTCGAGCCGTCTTGAGCACTTCCAGATGGAGGATCTTGGGTGAGGTCCACTGCCGGATCGCTCGGGGGCGCACCACTGTCCTTGGTCTCTTCATCGTCATCAGGACGAGGGCGCTCCATCCGGACGTACGGGACTTGTTGGAATGTCGGATCGTCGTTCGCAACCACCGTGATCATCGTGTGCCAAGACGTCGGAACCGGGGTGCCATCCCGAAAGTGCCCGAGGAGGTCCCGGAGACGTGGCCAATTCAGGAACAGCTGCGAGTGGTCATTCAGGAAGTTCATCACATCTGCGACTTCCACGTGAGACTGCCGAAGACGACCTTCCAGAATCTGGTTGTGGGTCTTAGCGTCATCCAGTTGCTTGGTCAGCTGCTCGATCTGTTTCTGGAGGCCGCGCTTGTTTCGGGAATGCTCGTGCACGAGTTGCTTGATGTCTTCACGGGAATTACGAACAGCGTTGTCCTTCTCCTCGAGGGCTTCGGCCACTTTCTTAGTCCAGAAATCCGTCTGAAACTTGTATGCCCGCTGAATTTCCTGAAGCTCGTCCTGAGCAATGCTCGCAGACTGCACAGCGTCATCCGACTGAGCCAACATGTCTTCCACCCGAGTGTAACGAGATGTCATCTTCCGGAGTACCGACACCGTGTCAAATACGCGCTGTGCCAGATTTTCCGGAGCGAATTCGGTGAGGATGCTGGCCACCTCACGCTTCAGGCCAATGCTGTTCAGCAGCGATTCGAGTTCATCAGCCGGAAGTGGGGTCTTGCGGGCCGTCAGGACGTGGTCGTGGATGTCATCGTTCTCGCCGAAGAAGTCATAGAGTCGAGCCAAGTCGCTCGTCTCAAGAGGCTCCATCTGGATGAGAGCTTCCAAACCACCATATCCATTCTGGGTGTAGGTCTTCCCGTCGCTGTGGTTTTCGGTGGCTGGGATGCCTACCAACCGCACCCTCTCGCCAGGCGAGAATTCGGGCGGGACTTCGTATGAGGCCGGAGCGAGAACTTGACCACCGGATGTGAGTCCGCTTCCAGAAGGCAAATTGCCCTGCGCTTGGAGAACGGACGCTCGTTCCAGACTGAGGAAGCTAGACCCGGTCTGTTGGGAAGACTCCGGCTTGGAGGGATCGGCTTGATCCGGAGAGGCCATGCCGTCATCCGGATGGGCGTTTTCCTTCTGCCCTTCCGGAACATTTTCCGCTTTAGCCTCCTCCTCTCTCTCGCTGTGCTCACTCGGAGACTGCGGTGGAGGAGGGGAACCTGAGAGCGCATCTTGTGCACTGCCACCGGCAGTGTCGCCTCCAACCGGAGTGTTGCCTGCGGGGCGCGGAACAGACGGCGTCTGCGGGTGTGAGCTGGAAGCTGGGGTGCCGCGAGGCGCCATGGTGCTACTCAGTAGACAGGAAATTGCGATTTGATCGCGTTTCGAAGCCGGCGGTTTCCGTTCGGCCGCAAAAGATCTGATTGGACGACTTGGGACAGGGCGAAGAAAGGAAGCGACCTCCGCCAGTTGGAGCACCGATCCGGATGCCGGGTCGGATTCTCGGCCGGATGCTGGTGATTGATGGATCGCGTGTCGTCTCATCTCGACCTGTCAGCTCGGAGGTAAAATCCTCTATGAGAGCTCGAGAGGAGAGGGACGGTTGACACGAAGCGACTGCACGTAATTTGCTGGAGCGCCGTTTCCCAGCATCAGCCAGAAAGAGCCAACGCTGATTGGTCAGGAAGTTCGGCTGCCGGGGACATGCGAGCCGTTGTGCGAGAGTGCGACGGCTGCAAGACAAAGTTTACGTTCCGGACGGATTCCAAGCCCACTTCCAGAAGCTCCTCATCCGAATGATTCCGGAAGGGCATAGTGAATCCAAGTGACTTCTGACTGGTAGTGTTCCGGATGGAGCATTCCGGACGGAGACGTTCCGGACGACGAACCATTCCGGACGGTGGGGGCGTCCCGCCGGGTGCTGATTTGTACCCAGAAAATCCTTCCAAGTTCCGACTATACTCAAACCAAGATGTTAACGACCGACCAAGACGACCGGCAGGATCGGCTATGCACAACAGCTGGTTGAAGGCCTGGTAAGTATTCCACTGATTTGTGAGCCCCGAACGACGATCGTGTTCGGAGACCCTATAG
>JAABLK010000907.1:0-14170 GCA_012295415.1 Phytophthora chlamydospora | reverse complement strand
AAGGCACGAAAACAAACCTTGTGTCTGTCGATTGAAAAGGGTGCTATCGGCTTCGGTCATGGGAGTAGCATATTCCAATGTTGCTCTACCGCACAGAAAAAGGCGTGCACACCTCATCAGCTTCAGGAGTGCTGTTGTCGTTCTCGTTTGTCCATCACAACTGTCGAACGTACATATGTCGTAATCACTATCTACTATCTTCATCACTTCAATCGTGCAACGCCAACTACTGGCACACGACATTGGGGAACCCACTGCTTCAGTACAGTTCAGATAGACGGACACAGGCTTATGAACAGACTCCGACAAAAGCCGATATTTAAGCTTGTTGTGAATGAATTCATGTATGCTCCAGCTTGTTTTCAACAGTCCTAGAAGACGTCAGTATTGTGACGACCCGGCCGTGAGAACACAGTGTGCTTCAAGTGGGAGTCCATGCTCCTGCGACGCTGGCGTGCTGCCGTCGGCATCGAGGCCGACACCGCTACCAGTACCCGACCAACTACAACTATCCTACCGGACTATCCTGTGCGGATCGTCGCTATTCGACGAAGCCACGCAGCTTACTGGATCTCCAGTCTGCCGTGTGCCTATGTTGTTGGTGTGCTGGCGTGTACCAAGGACTGTATGCAGAGGCCATGGCTGGCTGCGTACCGTCGAGATGATGCTGCGCACTAATGACCTAACGTTTGCACTGTTAGTCTTAATTTTACTATAATAGCAGCTCTGCGAAACGGCGTGCAATGGCGACAGGCAGCTCTCACCCCCTTTAGTATTTGCAGCTCAGCGAGCACTACGAGTGAGAGTTGCCTACGCCGAAAACGCCAGTCCTGACGTGGTCGGGTGGCCGCCCCTTACGTGTTTACGAGTTCTTCTGATTACCACTGCCTGTGTTCTACAAGTGTACGCAATTGCTAATGGCTGTTACGCTTAGGAGCGACGGACAGTTGGAGAGCAGTTCGAAATTGAAACGAAGTGAAACTTTGTTTTTGCCCCTACGGAGATAGTACCGTGGTCATGTCATCGTCATCGCGCCACATCAATCGCACATAACACCCACCTCCCGCAGACGAGTAATGGCCCGCAGAATCAACAACGGTGCGGAGGCCAATACATCGTCGCCGCCAGTGGCTGTGTACAGCATAAGTTACTGCCTGTACTGCGTCAGATCTAAGACGTGTCTGGCGCAGCTGTGTATCAAGTACAACGTCGTCTCGCTTGGATAGGTTTTCGGTAGCAGCGAGTAGCATGGTGAGCTCGGGGATTTCACGAGCCAGGGCCCCGTGGCCAACGCGTTCATGGGCGGCAGGTCCATCGACGGATGTGGAGAAATGATGCTGGGCAACGCGCTGCTCGCGCAGTCTAGCCTGTGAACATTTAAGACGAAGCCGTTGTCAACGAAATATATCAGAAGTCATGTTATGTCACCACAAACCGCCCGACACTGCGTTGTCACGAGCACGTGTCGCAGCGTACGTCTGGGACGGGAGATTGCATCCTCACCCAAATCAACACATTTTTCGTTTTGCTGGGAGCAGAGCAGAGCAGGCAAAGAGTGCGGCTTCGAGCGAAATTTCGCTGGAGCGACGAAACCAAAGCGGGCGATAGGTCCGTCTACCTCCCACGCTGAGTCTGGGGATCAACAGATGATCTCGGATCCACCTTCGCGTAGTCTGCCAAACCCAATGGTACAGCAGCACAGATTGAACAACAAGGGTCACGAGCGCTTCTTCCGCTTCCTTCCTCATGATCTGTGCGACCGTTTGCTGCAGACAGCGCAAAATCTTCCGGATACAGCGTGGTAGAAACGTTTCGGACAAAGGGAATGGGACGAGAACCGTAAGTAGAGATCGCTACCGTCTAACCCTTCAATACAAAACAAAGATGACTGGATTTAGCGTGGCGTGGTCCAGCTGTGACAAGTGTCAACTCAAATGACGATTTGTCATAATTCATTGTGCTATTAACCAATGGAATTCATGCTGAATGATATCCAAACGATTCTGCGTCGAATAGGGAAAGTTTCACGCGAAACAGAGAAGAAATGACAAGTTGGTCAGACTAACACCAAGGTCACTGAATCTGCAAATCCTTTTGACTTTTTTTGTATACTTTTTGGCTGGAAACGCTTCGGGTGGGCGTAAACTTTCAACACCCGCTGTACGCGCATAACAACTTGTCTGGTGTACTCGTGGTAGAGTTTGTCTGCTAGCGATTGACTCTTATATGCATTGACAAGCTACCTCGGGTGCGTAGGCGCCCGTAGCCCGCGTAAGATAGCAAAATGTCACTCGTGGATACTGAAGGTTGCGTTGGTGTGTGGGACGCAGCGGATGCTCGGCCATAGTTTCTCAATCCGCTTTACGACCGCAAGAAAGGTGAATCGGTTGCAGTGAAGGTTGGAAGGGGCCAGCTCTGAGCGTACGCTGGCTCGGAGGATGTGATTCACACTGGAAAGCGTCACGTGTGTTTGTCAGGCCATCGCCGCTGTCGCTGGAGGAGACGAGGACCGCAACTAACGCTATTGTCGTCACCACCATCACCTTCCTTGGAGAGCCTCTTATTCGTTCTGCACTTTTTTCAATGTTGCACTAACCATCGCTTGGTCGGCAAATTAAAGCTCAGAGTGCCCACCCAACACACCGCCAAATCAGAACGCGCCCATCCCTTGAAAATGATCGCTTGTTTACCTCCTCTCCTAAATATCGTCTCGCGAGAGTCCTCCTACCCCTATTTGTATGTATAAGAATGCTGGAAGTTTCTTCACACCGATGCAATGGAATATGTATTTTTATTTTTGTACGACCGGACTAAGGATTATGGTGATTTTATGGATGATGATTGCGACAAGTCTGGAGCACATTCGTGGGTTGTAGACCGACTCGGACCCAGCAAAAAGCAGGAAGCTACTTATCCAGATGTGGCTAACGTTTGGGGCATGATCATTGTTCAGTTGATGCGGTGGAAGAATCGTCTCAAGTTTCCGGCGATGATTGAGCTTGCACGCTGGTGAGATGACGCAGGGCGTCATCGCATTGTCTATCGGCCTGACGTGTTCAAAGTTTGAGATTTTATAATTAAATTTGCAATTGTGTAGTCAAATAGAAAAAGCAACACCACAACTCAATTTGAGCTCACATAGCGACCAACGAGACGTGCGGTTTTGGACGTGTAATGCACGTTTGTCAAAACGAAATGTGCGGTTACATTTATTATAGAAATGTTCTCGATACTTCATTTAGTTAGTAGGGAGACATGTAGTGAAAGGTGAACACGGTTGGCAATGCTGGAATATGAACCAATTGATGAACTCACAGAGTTTCGCTACACTACTCACTCCTTCTGTGCATCATCTCAGCAAAGTTAAACCTTTGACTAGCGCGTCGTTAACCTTCTGCAGCCTTTGCTACGGTTGAAACCCCAGCGCCACCTCCTAGTCGGCATCATCAAGCTTTCTCATAGTCGTCTTCTTCACAGGATCGTAGCATGGCTTGATCCATACTAGCCGCTCGTTTGTTTTGGCCCAACTCAGCCAGCACATCTCACCTCAGTAAAACCCTTGGGCACGTGCCCAAGCAGGCATTCGTTCAGCTATGCATTTGCGCGCGCAGTGTTTGCGCCTTAAAGTTGGTGGTTGTCGACTTCAGGCAGGGTATTCAGGGCGAGGCAAGCTTTGAGTGGGGTAGTGGAGGCCGACCGAGCGCCTGCATCGCTCACGTTTGGATTCTCCGAGTTGCAGACAAACACTGCTCCAAGCGCACCACCACCTCGCCAGACACCTTCAACGACGCCAACGGTACGCTAGCACAATCTAGAGTTGTCGCGACGTGATTCTAACCATACTGTTGCTGTTTTACAGATGGTGGGACTTACCGGGAGCCCCGACTACAAGATCGCAGAGATCAATCGCCTCCTCCTCGCGATCGCCGAAGGCACCTGCCGCTCGGCAAGGACGAGTGGAAACACTACAACTTGAGCCGCAGTCCTAGCTGGGTCGAACGCGACCTCGAAATCCTCCGACGCAAGTGCAAGGCTCTCTACAGCATGCTTAAGTCGACGGGAACTGCCGAGATGCCTCCGCACGTTAAAAATGCAAAGTGCTGCGCGTGGATATCAACCCGGCGGCCGCGATGAGCAAGAGATACTTCGCCACGTATCCCTGCAAAGCGCCTCTAACCGCTTTGGTAGCGGTAACCTGTACACGTTCCGCGCCAGTGTCGGATAGAAGCGAGCAAGGGAGGGGGAAGACAAGGAACAGACTGAGATGCCTCCACAGGTTTAAGACGTCCACCTTGCTGAAGAAATAACTGCCAGACCTTGCGATCGTCAACAGCAACCTGAGTAGCAGCACGTTCGAGATGATGCTGATTTTCCGAGAGGAAAACGACCGCAAGGTAAAGGCGTGACGTGCTGAGGAGGATCTACGTCGCCGAGATGCAGCTGCTGCAAAAAAAGACAAGGGGTTCAGATCGACAAGGTCGAGATGGAAGAGCACCGCCGCCAGGACGAACTCGAGGCTGACGAACCCGTGCGCCGTGATAAGGAAGACCCCAGCGCTCGTACGCAGGAGATGATCGTGTTGATCGGTGCAATCTTCAACAAGAAGTTGGCGTCCACGTGCATGATCACCACCAAGGTCTGTCGAACTACCAGTTGTGCATCGGAGCTCTAGCGAACAACGGATCAAGTCAGAAGAGGATCATTTACCTGTATCGTTTTAAAGCGAGTAACATCTGCTAACACCTCATACAACTGTAGATCATGTACAAAGACGGATGAACTAAAGTAGTAGAAGAAGAGTCCGCCTCATACCTTGCGACACCACCTCGGTACTAACGCCAATCAACCGGCCTCCCAGCAGCAAAGTGAGCAACAAAAATGCAGATTTAGTTATGCAAGAAACTGAGCTTGTTACTCAGAAGATATCGGCGCGGTCCCGGCTTCGACCACCTACGTGTTACTCGGACAACTACATCTACAGCTCCAGGTCGCCGCTGTAGGTGGTTCGGATTTGTGAGATCCCCACGGTGCTTACCCAGTAGTTGGTCAGCCGGAAGATGTTGTTTCTGCAATGGCCTCGCACCACGGGGTCGGCCGGCAGGGGTGGTGGGGGCTTTGCATGCTTCCCATGCTCCAGTCCGTAGCCTGGCGCCCCGACGTGATGGCGTTGTGGAGTGTTCTTGTCGAGCTACGGAGTAAGGACACGATCCGGTCGATTGCGCCGTCCTTCAGCAGTGTTAGTATGCGGACCGTCGACCAGGGAAAACGTCGAATCGGGGCCAACGTTTGTCTGTATGTTGGGGCACACAGCGGTGTCGAGCAGCTTCATCCGGAACCCCAGCGAGGTGTCCGAGTCATTCCATGATCTGGGGCAATTGTGTTTGCGCCAAATGATGCAGCCGTCCGCCACAAAGATAATGGCGCCCGTCACGAAGGCGGAGTGCAACCAACCGTTCTACATGGCGTTCTGGAGGTCGGCGTTGGACGGCTGCATCACCTGTAAGCTATTCGAGCATTATATACGACAGTAAGGTCTATACATCTCCATTTCTGTCCTCATCCTGAGATTCTTGCCATCTATGAAGCCGAAGATATGCTCTAGAAGCGGCCCCCTTCCTTTCACTAGCTTGGTCAGTCTTATTTGCTACAAGGGGAGATCCGAACAGATGCAAACCCCTGCAGCGCCCGCGACAGGGCTTCCTCACCCTTGCGCAGCGTCCTCACGAACGTCACCGGTGGCACACCGAACAATAGACAGAGCGTGCTGCTCTTCATCAAACCGACGTAGAAATATAGAATTTGACCCAGCACTAGAGCAGCTTCGGTGGACGACCGCGTGTCGAAGGCACATGAATATTATAAAATTTCGAGAATCTTCGGAGCAACTGGAGGAACATATAGGAGACACCGCTTAAGGTTAGGCAAGGCAACTACAAACGAAGAAGGATACAGCATGAGCATACCTCGTTAGGCTGGTAGCATTGAAAGGAAGTTTCGGTCGCTTGCGCATGCGTAGAGCGACACACATGCTGACTCGATCGGGGGATCCAAGCACTCTGCGGTCAGATAGTGCCTCCGCATGGCAATCCTTTAGACCTCAAGAAGCAACAGCCTGTGCACGTCCGCGCGCGCCTAGAGCAAGTCATCTTCGTATCTCAGGAACACATCCGTCAGGCACAGCATCACGTCCACGTCGTAGCTATTGTCCATGTCTGCAGGAAGGGGGAAATAATTGAAAGTGATATCGAGAGTGGGATCCAGAAGGATTTTTGCCCGCGGAGTGTCCGAACATAAGTGTCGGGCTCAGCGTCTGGCTGTGGTTGTCTTCCCATAAGTGTGAGATCTTGTCATTGGGCACACTACGTACATTTACGGCATTTGTGGTGGCTTCGGTCGATATGTCGACCTATATATATTGCCTGGCCTATCTGCAGCAGATACGAAAGGCGTTTATGTTATTTGTGGGAATCGTCCACTGGCTAATGATGGTACAGGGATAGTCATTAAAGTATATACGATGTTCCTGCCGAATATCCTTGCCCATCGACCACGGATATAAGCTCAGTGAGGTGAGGCGAGGCGGTTGAAGGCCTGAATCATCCAGGGTGTATAGTGTGCGAGTTCCAGATCGAAAGGCGACTTCCCCGTTGAGGAAAACAGACCACTCGGACTTCCCGATCACACTACTCCGACCAGGACGGCGTGTGTCCCTTGTGTTCAATCCCTATTGATTCATTTACCTTCGAACCAGGGAGCTGCACCAGAATGGGGAAGTGTGTCTGTGAACTTGGCGGTGTAGGTCTTGCGCGAGGTGACTTGGTGAAGCACACAGCGTGGAAACCAATAAACAAACATAAATACAATCAAACCCGACGTGATACACAGATAAACAGTCGTCACATATCCTTGGAGACCCTCGGACGGCGGGTTTCTACTCCATTCACCTAAGCACACCCAAGACACTGGGTAATCTCGGATGTCTTTTTCGCACACCACTCCCGAAACAAGCAGGTATACTATCCTATCACTAATAGCCTTTCAATCAAACTCCCTGGATGAGCTATCTCACAACCAAGAAGGTATTCGCTAATATGCTAATATGAAGTGCAGCGACGCCCTAGCACGGTGGCTCGGACGCTCGCCACAACTGGAATATGAAGTGGGTTAATGAGTCACAGGGCGCCTTCCAAAACCCTCACCAAAGGTTGCGCATTAAAGTTTAATCACGCTGAATTGTTTGGTGATACCACTTTTTGGTCAAACAATTATCTTGCGACTCTTAAGCAGTAACCCGATTAAACCTTTCACTGAGCTACACTATACATAAACGCATCCGTAAACTAAATAAAATACCGATTAAACTTGACCAAACCGTTTTATACAGGTTTTAGAAGGCGCCCACTTTGGTTACCTCCACGGTCCGATCGTCACTCTCAACTGGACTGGAATGTTTCAGATATACTCCACCTTCGGGCGTCCGTAGATCCGAAGCGTTCCTTGTCCGTCCTGTGCGTATGTCGCAGGGGGTATGCACGTCTGTAAAGAGTACTGTCCCGCTTGCGGTCTTCAGCCAGAGCGGTACTTCAAGCTGGGTGCCATCCTAGTGGACTGGATGGTCGACGTCCACTTGGACTGCGACCTTATGCCCAAGACGCTGCACGCGGCCGTGACTTTCTTGGTGCACAACCTTGAAAAGGAAAAAGGAGGTTTCACTAAAGACCTTGCAGCTTGTTGGAGTGACGGCGCTGCTGATAGCCGCCAAGGAAGAAGAGGTCACACACCCTCAAGTTGCAGGCTTCGTAAAGATCACGAACTGTACCTACACGCTCGAGGAAGTGGGGCAGATGGAACAGAGAATGCGCACCAGCATCAGCTACCTGGTGACGAAACACTGCCTTTCAGTGCATGAAGCACTTTCTCAAGGCGTCCCGCGAGGATCGCGTTGAACACTTCACCTACTACGCCATCGACCGCAGCCTGCAGGAATTCAAGCTGCTCAAGTACCTGTCATCAACGATCGTCGCTTGCGGTCTTCAGGGGAACTTCAGTTCTGTTGAAATCTTACCTGCCAGCGGCTATCTCGGCTGGCAGTCTACATGCAATCTGCTTGACTTGATTTCACTAAAGTTGGAAGGGCGTCACCATCTTAGTCGATCGATGCGGTGGTACACTGGCTGGATACCTTGCGTTTAAGCTGATGTATGCGATCTTGACATATCATTCGGTCGGGCGGCTTGGTCGGGCGTTAATCACTTGAAATTTGTATGGGCTGCCGTCCCATCCGGGAAAACATGTACCCATCAAGCAGAGTGGTCGTCCGTCTGGTCGACCTGGGTGGTCCAGGTAACTTTGGTTTGGAGATCTTGAGCAACTTGTACATCATCATCACTACGTCAGGACAGGTGCCAGCCTTGGCTGCACTTGACGCTACTTGAGCTTCATCTGCTTTCTCGGTCGTTGGGTTCATTCAGACATCTAGATGATCCACATCCAGGATGACCAACCCGATCCGTTGCTAGTTGTAGGCTCCAATCTTCCCAGCCAAGTCGGCCGTCTCTTGTACGGCCCGGCTGTCCCGCGGACTGGCTTCTTGACTTCGTCAATGACTCACGAACGAAAAGTAGCTGCTTGACGGTGGGAGAAAAGCCGAAGCCGCCTCGTGTCATCAGTCCGCAACCAAAGACGGAGCGCTTCACCTCCGCTACTTCATCACCCGGCAGTTGCTTGGGGAACACCCTCATCAAATCGATGCTATTGTCCTACAGCACTTGCCTCTTCTTCGCCTGTGATGGGTCTCAGTAGTAGTGGATGCGAATGTCCACTTAAAGGTAGTCGCCACCGCCGTGAATAAAAATCTCCTCGACTAACCAACGCGGTGCCCTTGCCAAAAAGAATCACCTCAGCTCCAACCGTAGCCATAGATAAAGCTGCTGTCTTGGATTACGGTACGGCCGTCTTCCCCGCCTCTTTGGCCAGCCATGACAGCCTCAAGGCAACTTCACCACGCCGACCGCCACCCTGTCCAGCACGATCCCGCATAGGTGGCCTTGGTGATCTTTGAGAAGGCCAAGAACAAAACGCTGTGGTGAAAAAGAGAGTACGACGGAGACTGGATGGGTCGGCTACTCCGCCTCTATGGGGATTATGCAATAGTGGGCTAAGCTGAAGACTGTGAAGAGTACCAGTACGCAGTTTTGTAGAGGACATCTGCTTTTTTCTTCGACGGAAATCCACGCTAACTAAATGATACCGTGGTAGAAGATAGCGTCTCGTGTCGCGCTTGTCGCATCTCAGCAAATTCACTGTCCCGACGAAACCGGAGGAGTGACTACCGATGGAACCCGAGGAGTGATTACCGACGGAATGTATGCGCTAAAGTAAATGCGCGCCAGTGTGCAGTGATCGACGAGTTCCCAAACGCCACTTCCAAAGAGGAAAGCCAACCATAAGAGCGATTCCGAATCACTGGAAAAAGTATGGGCCGATTTATTGGATCCAAAGTCCGGGCACAACCGCGAGTTTTTGTTTTTGTTTTGACCAGCTGAGTGGCCCTCTTGCTCCACGCCCTGCTCCCGGAAGAACAGCGCGCTAGGAGCACGAGGTGAACCCCCTCCAATGGACGCCCAGTACCCGCGGCTCTCCGGCGACACGCCACCCGCTTAGACAACGATACGTGGAGTACAACTCTAAACCCAGCAGGGCTGGCGTTATGCTGCCGTATTGGCGCTAACGGTCGCGCACGTGGCGACGCGTGCGCTACAGACGGTATATGGACGTGATTGTGTTGCGTGTGCGTATGTGCCTGTACCGACGTGTATTTTTGTGGTTTCTTCAAGCTGTATGGTGTTAATGACGGGTGCACTTGTGCCTCGACTGCGATTGTCTGTCTTTTATGAGTAGAAAAGTGTTGAGGATTTGTACTGATCCCCACTATAGTGTACTTGGAGAAAACCCGTTGGACAAAACACACAGAGAGAATCTAGGAGAAAAGCGATCTCAGTCGAGAATATACGAAGAACCCCGGAGGTGGCATTTGCTGCCCAGCTGCGTGTTGCTGTTGTTTCCTACGCTGCGCATTCACCACTCCACTTCAGGTTATGAGCCCAAAGCTCACGCGTGGGAAGCACAGCAACTAAGACACCATGGCTGAGCAGAAGAAGGCTCCACAGGAGTCACATGAAGAGAAGAGAAGCATTCCACCTTTCGATGGCAAGGACTACGAAGTCTGGCACGAGCGGGTGAAGTTGAAGCTGCAGCGCAAGATGCTGTTGAAGTACTGCAAGGAGGACACCCCCGAGCCCGATGAGAGCAAGGAAGAGGAGGAGCACGCGAAGTGGACGAGTGACACGTCGCGCGCAAAGGAGGTCATCTACGACGCGATGACTAACAGCATAATGAAGAATTCCCAAAAGTGCCAAGGGGCGACCAAGTGAAACTGCACACCAAGCCAGAAGTCCGAGGGGGAATCAAGGCGGCACCCTCGGCCGCTCGCGTAGACTCGCGGGTGCAACAAGGATCACAGAGAAGAACACAGAGATACTCGACACGTCGACGCAGAGTTGGCCACAAGGGAGACAAGCGAACACATACAGAAGGCAAGAAGAAGGAGACCAGCGTATCCCTGCAAACAACCAGAGTTGCAGTCTGGAAGGCTCGTTTCGTAACCAACTCCGCGAGTGGAAGGAAACGGACAAAGAAGATAAAAACAACTTGCCCGCGGACAAGAAAATAAGATCAAAAACAAAACGCAACCTGCCAACAACCCGCCAACGCAAGCCTGCTGAGCAGCAAAGTGCCAACATGCCATCCAACCCATCACCAAAGTCCAAGAGTAAGAACAACCAGCACAAAGTGACGGCGGAGGGGGCCCGCCGGACGCTCCGGTCAGGTGACAACCTAAGCCACCACAGGAACCATGGAGGGCCCGCTGTAGGTGGCCATCGGTTGGAAGAAGTGGAGAGAGCTGGCAGACAATTGCGACAGTGTCAGGGCAATGAAACAAGAATCATGAGTCCAACCCGGACTGGAGGTGGAAGTACACTGATGAGAGCCGGTATTACCAGAGGCGAGGAAACGCCCATGGAACTGGATGGGACGACTACGACCGCGGAACATGTGGAAGTCGACCAGGACGATATATTAATGCAAACGGGGGATGACTTGGAAGTCGACACCACGGGCTACGAAGGCGAAGATCAGCTGGATCGTGAACACTCGGAGGAGGAGTGGAGAGAATTTGAGGCACGATTTCAGCAGACGAACATGATGGTCGCCTTCTCGATTGATGAGCCGACGATTGCAGTGCCTCAGCAAGGGTACTGGGGACTCCAGGAACTATCTACTGGGATCACCCAAGTATGCGAGTCCAAGGGAATAGTCTTTGAATCACCAGGCCTGGTGCCGACCGACGGTCGCATCACACGACTGCTAGGCCGGCCAATAACCAAAGACCGAGCACTCTGGAATCTACTACGCAGAGGGTATGTGAAGGTTCATGGGGCTACGATATGGATGGCACCGGACTTCACAGGACGCAGGCAGTCTAACCTGGACTTGATCGAACTCGAATACACAAACGCGAACTATATTTCGGTGAGAGATTTGTACAGAGTGCTTGAAAGCTGGGGCGCGACGGATCTGATCGTAATCTCGCATGGAGCCAGCAAAGTGCGTCGTGGCAAGTGGCCAGCAATTGCCTGCGTCAACAATGCCGTGACTGATCCAGAAACGCACGAGCCCAAGTTCTCATTCCGATTGTGCTTCGAATGTGCAGACACGGCTAACAAAGTGTATCAGGCGTTCATGGAGAGAAACACCGATTCCTCACAACGCCTAGAGGATGGCAGAACCGTTCGATTAACGCCTGTGCATAACGTCGAATGGAGTGTTGAGCGTCAACAAATGATACGACCATCAGCGGCGGAGGAGCTGGAGAATCTCAGCTGCAGACTCCATATTTTTGGAGTGAGATCCGAGCTTACGATTAAGCACATAGAGGAGAGGCTGGCAGTCCTCGGATATGACGGTACGAGGGTAGCCATTCAGGCTGGGCGATGGTGGGGGACGTTGACGTTGCGTGACGAACAGAGTGCTTCCCGTCTCTATGAGGCATACGGAGTTCAACAGCACAAACGAATCTTCATCGGGAATATCATCATGTTTGTCAACAGGCCAGGCGCAGACGGAGGTCTTCGGTGCTTCAGCTGTGGGGTGTCAGGGCACTTTAGCCGTGAATGTCGCCGGAGCTCCAGAGATCAAGTACGCCGGGGCCCCGACCGCGTCTACGGCGGAGGCAACCGTGTATACGGCGGAGACAACCGTCAGGCTCGAGGTCGAGCTAACGATCGATGGCAGGCAATCACACGGAACGCCGAATCGACAGATGAAGAGACCCTACAGGGAGGACGCCGAGAGCTTGGGCGTGTCGGACTATACCGATCGTGGTCCAACCACGAACGTCAAGATGTGGCAATAAAACAGTTCGAGCCGATGATGCGCGCAATCGTCGCAGACCAAGTCCGTGCACAGTCTCAAGAGCTCATTCAGCGTGTCCAGGCACAAATACAACGTCACGCACAAGAGGTGGATACACGTATTGAGGCACATGATGCGTCCATCCGAACTATGCAGGAAAGCCAACAAAAAACGACGTCCGAGGTGCAGGGAATTGCGTCTCTCCTGGAACGGATGGCCAGACATTTGAAGGTGCCGGATTTTGGCGAAGGGGGTCTAGCGGGCGGGGCAGGCTCCCTATAATCGGCCGCCAAAAGGAAAAATGGACGTGGGCGCTGACTATCTTACTGCTTATAATTACTGTAAGTTGCGGGTCGGTGCAGGGGGTGGGAGCGGTTGTTGTACCGCAAAATGTGGAATCGGAGTTGGAGATTGCTGGACGAAGCGCACGTAACATGCAAGACGAACCACCGCTGTCGTCGGATGACTCCAGTAACTCCGAGAATGAAGATATTCGACTCAGTCTTGAAGCCCACACGACGCGGACTTCGCGCCACAAGCGGGGTAATCGTCGTCGCCGGTGGCGTCCTCATCTGATTCGGGTGCCTGAAGGCGCCAATCATGGAGAGCATGCCGTCCAAGGAGAGGTCCTAAGAAGAGAACACTATGCCGAACAATTTCTGGGAGACCGAGGTGACGTGAGTGACGACCGAAGTGACATGGACATTCGGATAGCTACAACGAATATGAACAAAGGTTTCTGGGAGAAGATGTATACGGAGACCTGTGCGTGGTTCATAGCGAACCAACTCGACTTTCTAGTAGTATCCGACGCAGCTCTCGGTCATCAAGAGGAACGTAAGGTCTGGAGCAGAGCACAGCGCGGTGGGACAGCACCATCGTTGTTGGTGGTGGGGCATCAACGAGTCGCTATTGTGATGGATGTGGAACGGTGGCAATCGCGCTGGAAGAAAAATGATACGTGTTACTCGCCGTCGGGAAGGTCTCTCAGTATAATTCTTAGAGTAGGAACCCGATCTCAGTTGAAAATTATAGCGACGTATTGCCCGGATACACCCCAGAGAAACGGAGAAGCGACAATACGGGAACGGTCTTGGATCGAGAGTCAACTCGAGGACGCCAGGAGATGTGGTTACATGTGTGTGGTGGCGGGGGATTTTAATGCATACCCGGAGGAACGTATAGACCGCCAAAGTGCCGGGCATCGCGACACTTCTGCTCAGCTGGTTAGTGATAGATTCCGAGAATGGACTAGAGATCAAGCTCTGGTGTCGACCTTCAGACACAGGTACCCAGATCTTTCCCGATTCACGTACGAAAACGGAACTACCCGGTCTGCGCTAGATGATATCTATTTGACAGCTTCAAACAGTCATCAGATTTGACAAAGCGGTATCTGGCTGTATTCACTCAACCGAAGCGATCATGTCGGTACCCCATTCGTTACGATTGCTTTAGACAGAGCTCAACGCACACGAACGCGACTCCAAAACGTTCGAACAATCAAGACACTGTGTATCAAAGGTGCGTCAGCCGAACAACTGCAGCAATTTTCATCCCACCTGGAGCAGCAATTGTGGTGGAGCAGATCCGCTAGATTTTCTAGGGATCCAAACTCACACGCACTGCGCCCAGACACCGACTAACGGAGGGGGTACTCCGACGGCCGTGTAGTTGCTGAGTGGTTCACCTTGTG
>JAABLK010000906.1:0-14192 GCA_012295415.1 Phytophthora chlamydospora | reverse complement strand
CCGGAGGAGATGTTCAACACGGACCCGCAGGCCATCCCCGCTCTGGCGGCCTAGACGATTCGATAGATCACAAAGCATTTTTCGAGTGAGAAAGAAGACTTGTTCTGCTTACCATATTTGATGTATCGAGAAACTCAGAACCTTAAAATGAAAAGGAGCCACTCGCGTTGTCGTATTGCCAATTACCATCACGAATGTTGCATATTTCCAGAGTGGCTCTGGACGTGCTCATTGTACTGCAGCAGCCCGAGCACGTTGTTGCCCAGGTCCGTCTTCTCAAATCCGCGAGCATCTCGGCACTGACGTCAAGATGCGGACACCAAAGCAGAATTAGCTTCCATGACATACACATGGCAACTGCAAGCTATTCACTGCCACTTGCTCGCAGTGCGGCCATGACTTGGCCGAGCGGCCACTGGCGACGCCCCATCCTTTATGTCACACGAACGTCCAGGCACCAGCTTTTTTAATTAGCGCATACTGGTTGCTCGCAAACGAAGGGCCGACGCCGACGTCCTCAGGGCGAACTCGAATGAAAGAGCAAGCTGAAGTTGATATTCACTCTAGAAGCTGACATGGCCATAGCTCCAGTGCGCTCACACTAGCCACTCGTAGCGCACTGCGTGCTGAAGAGTACCAACATCGGATTCCAGCGCGATGGGGCTGTGGAACTCGGTGAAACAACGCTTTGAGATGGATGTTGGCTGGGAATATGGTATTTATTCGTTACTGGCAAAATGCGCGGATGGGGATCTGTGCTTCTGGAGACTACTGCGTTCCCCAGTGGGAGTTCGGCCACGGTCTCAGCTACACCAGCTTCACGTACTCAGACATGAACGTCAACACGACCAACGTGACGTCGAGCTCAGACTCGGTGAACGTGTCGGTGACTCCAGGCAAGGAGACGGCGATGCTGTTCCTGACGTTGCTTGTTGGACAGTTTTGCATTCTGGAAAATCCATCTCGCGGCAAGACGCAATACAAGCGCCACCGATGGTGCTGACAATATCGCAGGGATGGCCCCTCGCTTCCCCTGCGAGGAGTGAAAGTCGGTCTCTAGTTCATGTGCTGTACACACCTACTCGTCCGTGTGACGTGTGGTCAATAGTGACGCACGTCGAGCGTCAATAATGCTGTCGGCCAGAAGCGGCTCTCGGCGCGTGTGGGCGCTGGCCCGCGCTTCCAGCGGCGTGGCGTCCTTCGCCACCAAGCGCCGCTCACGCAGTGCTGATAGCACCGTCTCCACCTCTGGCCAGAAGCAGCGGCAGCAGCTCAACCGACTGCGCGAAGCCCTGACCACCGAGACGCTGCAGCACATGCCGCTGCCCGCTGCCTCCCGCACTCGGCACCAAAGCACAGTATCTCCAGCATTGAATGCAGATGACAAGCTGCGGCAGAAGGAGTTTGCACGCATGTTGCGTCGCAAGGAGGCTCAGCACGCGCGCGTCAAGGATCTGCCGCTGTTTAACGAGGGCTCGGCGCTCTTCCGGCGCTTCGGCGAGCGCACGCTCGGGGACTACGACCGGCTGCCAGTCACGAGCTTCAACGGCCCCATTGCTGTTATCCACTCGGAGCTCGAGGAGCAGCAACACGCTGCGTACCTGAGGGAGCAGAAGGTCGTGGGCGTGGACACGGAGGCGCGGCCCGACTTCCGGCCGCTCAAGGGCAAGAAGGGCAACCCCGTGTGCCTCATCCAGGTCAGCACGCTGGAACGGGCCTTCTTGTACAGGTTGCAACGCGGTGAGCCGCTTCCTCCGGTGCTAAAGGAGCTGTTCGCCGACCCAGACGTGCTGAAAATCGGCCACTCGCTCACCGACGACTTCCGCCAGCTGAAGGCGTCCGACCTCGTGCAGGCGGTCAACGCGACTGTCGATACGCTTTACATCGCGCACAAGCTCGGCTGCAAACGCCCCGGACTCAAGACTGCGTGTCAGGTGTTTCTGGGCGGATCGCTGGATAAGGAGATGCAGGTGTCGGACTGGGAAGCTCCGGTGCTGAGCGACGCGCAGATCAGCTATGCAGCTACCGACGCGTGGGCGCCTTTAAGAGGTGGGTTGTGGGGTGGAAGTGGCGAGAAAGTGTGTGGGTGCTGAATCGTGTTGTGCAGTTTTGCTCGCTATGATTCAGCTGAAGGACACGAAGGAGCTCTTACGGACGAAAAGCTACAACTCATCTGCGCGGACGGTGGTGGACGAGAATCACGAGGTGTTGCTCGGAAAACTGCTTTCGTATGCCCTTCGTCACCAGGTATCCAGGTTGGAATAAGTCTCGGGCCGAACCGTGACCAAATAGAGTGTTTTTCCCTCTTTCCGGGTCTTGCTCAGCTTGCTTCGTACGTCTGGGTGGAGAGATTACCAAGTGGATGCAGAAGCTAGCACGAGTGCACGGGCCTCGATACGATCGTATTAGCGGTATGTGGAAGACAAGTTGATCTTGTCCTTATACTCATCTCCAGCAAAGTGCACACTTACCCATGGAGGCCTTCCGCTGGCCATCTCGATCATAACGCAGCCGATGCCCCATATATCCGACTTGCGCCACGAGTCCGCACCCTCCTCCGCGCGCACGAGCTCCGGTGCCAGAACGGCGACCCCAAGCCTTCCCGCACGGACCTGAATGAAAAGAGTGCAGGGTCATGAATCGATTCTGAGCTTCAGCGCACCAAAAAGGTCAGACCATAGAAAAGTGGAGCGCTACCCAAATACTCGGTTAGGACCATAAAATACACCAAGGCAACGTGCACGACCACCAAAATAGAACTTCAACATGTTTAATGTTTGCTTTTTATCGATTGCACTGCAGTTTTCATCACAGTCGGCCTGGTAGCTTTGCTCTCTTGGGCAGCCAAGATGTTTTCACGCAGAGATGCCCACGACGACGACTCTGGTGGGATATTTGAGCTCAATGACCCAGATTCCGGGTGTCGAGGGCGTCATTTCATCGCGTCGGCGTCCCCAGTGGACATCGATTTGGCAAACTACGGCGCCCGACACCTTGGCAGAGTACAGGACAACGATGCCAACGCACGCTATCGATAAAAATAATCAAGTTGGATGTACTATCAACCATTTACTCGACCGAAACTACGGCCTACATCGCTGTTCACACACAATACGGTCTCAGATGCTGTCGCTCCGAGCGCTGCAAAAGGCAGCAAGGGCTGCTCAATGTTGACGCCTCCGCGTTGTCCTTGCCTCTACAAGATCAAACTGTGCCTGCCGTCAAGCCCGTGTGATGTTATGGACATAAACGACACGCCAGTCGAGCGACAATTAACACAAGAGATGAAGGCCTTTAAACTGAAGGGTCTTAGTGGTGGCGAGAAGACTTCTGCTTCAAGGCTGCACAGCCTCCTGTGTGCGCTTGTTGACGATCATACCATGACAGGTCCATCGCCTAATCCCACCCAGGTAGCGGATTTTGTGAAGAACTGGAGGCGCCGAAATCCCAAGGACTCCATGGCCCCGCTGATTGCTCTGTGTGAAGGTCATCTGTACGATCAGATCGACGTCGCATCGCATGCTGAGATGGTGATCTTGTGCGACGCACAAGCGACACCAGATGAATCCGGTGAAGTGGTTTCCCATCTCGGCGAGGGATCATTGGCCTATCCGTTACGAGTCGGCATGACCTGCCTCCGGCTAGTCAGCGAATATACTACGGTGCAGAGCCGACACGAGAGCACGACGATACTGCAGTTGGATAGTACGCACAGCATGGCCATCAATGGCTTCTCCGTTTTACGTTTGGATATTCCGATCGCGCCGGCCCTTTTTTCCTCTGGTGTTTTACTGCACGTCGCAAAAGAGAGCTGTCGATGTTGGCTGGTGCATCGGATTCCTGAAGCGCGTGTGCATGGATGCATGCGGTGTTGAATTCGCACCACAATTTGTGATGATGGATGCCGACAGGGCGCAATTCAATGCCTGTGTATCGGAATTCCCGCGCACAGTTCGTGACTTTTGCGTTTGTTTGCAAAAGCATTGATCATGAACGCTGAGCAACTTTGTCAAGTCTCGAGGCAACGGACGCAAGAGGTACTGGTTTCACATCATGCAAAACTTGTGGAAGCATACTCAGGCGGCAATGAAAGTTCCTCACGATGAATCGGCTGCGATATTCGCTGACATGTATGACTTGCACTATGCAAGTGAAGTGAATTTCAAGTTTTGAAAGGGCAAGCTCTTCGAAAGGGAAATCTTACGGGCAGGGCACACCAGCGCGCAAAGTTGACCGTCCATATCGCCAAGTGGTGGATAACCTAGTTTCGCTTCAACCGCTGGCAAGCTTTTCGTACGCCGAGCGGGCACGCAGCAACTAACAACCCGCTCGAGCAGTACCACAAAGGTTTGAAGATTCAGTGCCCCCGTGGACCGTCTACCCCCAGTGAGCTGCTCCGAAATCTCAATGGGGCGCGGCTCTCGTTTCTGAACCGCGACGCTTCGTTCTGCCTTGTGGCCACCGCATCAGAGCGATTGACGAGGCTGAACCGGCTGCAGTACAACCGGGAATGCTTTTCGGTGCATCGACTGCGTGAAGGTTGCGGCCGATCTGTACAGGGTCAGCCACAAGCCTCTGCAACTCACGGCGGCTGAGAAGAAGCTTGTGGCGAACAACGTTCGCCCTGTCAATGCGCGCCGCATGCCGATAAAGGGGATGCCAATCGGCGGATGGATCGTGGACACCCGGAGCAGGGCGTGCTCGTGTCCTTACAGCCGCGAGCATGGGCTGTATTGCCACATTATTGGTGCGTGTATCCAAGCTGGTGTCGCATGTCCTGGTATTACCACGAACACCCGTCAATTTGTGCGGCCAAGCATGTTCATGCCGCCGACGATTCAGATGGCATACCATCAGAATCTGAAGCTGTGGGTACATGCCGGTTCAACCAGCCGAGATTGCCATAGTAGACGCAGATGATCCCAATAGGCACGATCTTATGATTACACCACCGAGAAGCCCTGCGAGCTCTATCGCTTCCACATTCACTTCAGTCTCCCCGAAGGAAGAGCTGAGAGCGGAGCTCTCTCTAGAGATATACCGTGGAGTGGAGAGCACAGTAGCCCATACGCCTGGGCCGGATGTCGGCGAAGCAGGAGCTGGGCAGGGCACACAGCGGATCCAGCTCGCCGGTCAAGACGACGAGCAACGCCAACAAGGCGTGCTCTGGAATCGATGCTGCAAAGCCGCAAGCTGTCGCTTCGCTAACGCGCAGGCTGCTGGTACGTTCATTCTTAATAAAATCATTTTCTCTTTGGTTTTTATTTACCTGCTCAGTCGTGGTTTGTTATTGTGCATGAGAGCTCAACGCTCGGTTTCGTCTCGATCGCTGCGTCTTCGTCTCGTGATTCCACTCGTGAAGAACTTAAAGATGCTTTCTCTTTACCATTGTCGAGTCACAGACTCCAGATCCCAAGAGCTGTTCTTCAGCCAGCCACGACTGCTAGAAGAGCTCAATCTGAGCTACTGCATCAGCATCACGGACGTGGCATCCGAGTGTCTAAGCTTACGCGTGCTGGACCGTTCGACAAGCGCGGGAGTTCATGCAGTTGCGAACCTGCGTGAGCCGAGCAGAATCGTGGCGCTGGGCTGAACGTGAGGAGTTACCGCTTCAGGTGGAAAACGTGCGCTAGCTGCTTCGCCTCAAGCACCGAGAGCTGCGGAACCTGCGGCGACTCGCACAGACCATCTTAGACCAGCGCACGGCGGAAGTGCTGGACCTGCTGCACATGAATGACATCGCGGACCAGATTATCTGCGCCGCTCCAAGAAGGCCATCGCGATCGCTATCGAGGTGCGATTCGACATCGAGATAATGGGCGCCGAGATCGATCTCCCCTGGGACGCCAGCGCCACGGTTGCCGGCAGCCAAGACGAGGTCAGCGCTGCACCTGTGCCAGCTGACGTCCATTGGCGCGTTTAACGGGTTAGATGTCGGTTCGCATGGGGGCGATGCCGCCGACGACACAACCAGCGTCCCGACTTGTATCGCTGCGTGGCGGGCGCTTTCGCTGTCCGGACATGCTGCGCTTACACAATCAACCACGTGTGGCGCTCGGACTCGGAGATTCGGTCATCGCGTACAACTTCCACTACGCTCGACGCTGCTCGCCAGTGCACAATGTTCTACAAGCTGATGACCCGTGTGAGCCACTATGAAATGCACGTGGCGAAGCTCGACTTTTGATCCCACGTCTCCGTTTTCAATTGCCACGGTTGTCATGCAGTCATCACACTAAGCACTTATTCGACGTGCTTTAGAGGCTAGTGGTCGCACTAGCGTAGATTATCAAGCTTTCCACAAACTCATACTACGTTACTGCGTTTACATTGTCCTTTGCGAGCTGATGCACTATTAGTGTATGCACTGCCTATACTTTGAGTGAGGCTACACTGTGCTTGTATGGGCATTCCATTTTTTCTTTTTTGTGGGCCCATGCCGCTACTTGTGCGTAGAAAAATCTATATGTGCGGTCGTGAACGCTAAAGCTTTTGGTGGTGCTACACCGATCTCATCGATTCTCAGTACCTGGGACGAAGCTCGACCACCTTCGTACCCATAACTTGCGGCAAGTACACGACGTCCTGCACGTACGCGCGCCGATGGGCTCGTCAAAGGGGCCAACGTCCTTGAGCAAGCTGCATCCTGTCACTCTGACAGCGAGGAAGAACAGGACACCTACAGCACAACGCTTGCCGTCAGCAATGCTTCATCTCAAGCTCGCTCTCGATCTATTGCCAGGCGAGCTCACGTCGTTGCCCAGGTCCAGCTCCTGGATAAATGCCGGCTATCAAGACTCATTTTCTCACAGCCGTCTCCATTTGTGTGGAGGCCCGTCCTTCTTCAGCTGCCACAACGCTACTAGCAGCTCGGATCCTTGCTGGCTTTCAGTTCGGGCTCAGCTTCTTGCACAGGCTGAACGCCAGTAGTATGATACGAGATATTATAAGGCAATTTTGAAAATAAAAAAAATCACCACCTAAAACGATTTACGCATGGCGAACTATTTATGGAATAAACTGTTCTACCCCTGACAACGATCCATGCGACTGGGATAGATGGGACGAATAAATGATATCAACAGATAAATCCATTTTTGTCTTAGTTAGGGACGTACTTTACCTCGACGTAGCGCAATTTACCTCGACACACACAAATATTGTTTTGAACGTGAGCTTTATTCATCCTAATATAAAGTATAATTTTTCGAGTTGTTATAGACACGCACATATAGCAATATGAATTCGGTGCGATACGACGGACTCAAGCGATTGAATATCCCGTTAGTGAAGTGGGGGAGCAACTTCCGTATTAAGGTGTGTAAGCAGTATGGTATCTCGATGTTTATCGCGAAAGTGAGTTCCCCTAGGGCTATCAGGTTGATTAGCAAAGCATATAAACTATCGGAGAAGCGTATTAAGCGTGAACTTGAGTACGGATATAGACCGGAGCGTCGTTACAAGAAGTTCCAGGGAAAAGCCGTAGAGATGCATGAGTTCAGTGGATTCCGTCAGGATGAGCAGTGCGAGAAGGTTAAGACGTTAGGGTATAATATTAGGAGAGGGTACATTTAATCGGAAGAATCCATTATTGGAAAGCAGTCGACGTTGAAGGCCCCTGTTTTGCGAGCGTCCGACATATGGCAGAAGAAGACACTCTGAGAATCCTGGAGCGCGCTGTGCCATGGGTGAAGCTGTGCTTCCGGGACGGCGTCGCCGAGGTCTCCCTGTCCTCATGAAGAAGTCGTAGACGAATTCTTCGGTGGCACATACCGCTCGGCGACCGTCGTCAAGCGACTCTCTCCTGAAGACTGTGCAAAACGCACGGAGAAGTCCTGTAGGTACGAATCGAGCTCCTGCCGGCCCAAGAGGAACGCAATGGTGCGCCTCTTCGACTGCGTGGGGACCAAGAACCCTGTGGCGTGCGACGAGCTGTGGAAAGTAGTGCGGCGGTGTGAGAAGGAATTTAAGATTCCCCTTTAAACTTTGCGATTTCCCACTTGACCTTATTTTTGTACGAATCGGCAAATACCGATCTTGGAGCATCTGTAGCGGTTGCGCTAAACGTAAACCTTTATTACGGGCCTGTTGGATCACAATGGGCCGCTTTTTGCTTCTACGCTGAGATGAGCTGCACCGGCAAGAAAAATTCCAACACAAGTTGGTGTCTTCGCATGTGTGCCACATCATATTTGCTCCCCCCCCCACAGAGGTGTGGCAACGGGTACGGCAGCCAGATGAACCACGACGGCCGGGAGCAGCGCGGCGGCCGTGAGCAGCACGGTGCTCAACGGTTGCACGGCGGTCGGGAGCAGCATGGGTGTTAGGAGCAGCACGGCGGACAGAAACAGCGCGACTACCAGCTGGCGCTGACGATGAGAGAGATGAAGAGGAAGGCTTATCTATGCATTGCTTAGATCGTAAACTGTGAGCAAACTTGCTCAAATCGTGGTGGCGAGCAAATTCGTGCGTATTTTGCGCTAGTTTTGTTCAACCGGTGCAGCACCGAAAACTAAATGTAAACGCAAAATTGTGCAAAAACATTGCGTAATTTTAAGTTGAGCGCAACCGCTGGAGATGCTTTATATAGGCCTGCCAAATGTCGATCTTATATATTCATGCACATCAAGCGTGAGGGATCCTCGGATTGATACCGCCGTCACACTGATAACGTAGCCGCTCAATGAGTGGCCAACAAAATCCGAGCGCTCACAAGTTTCGTCTTTCAGAACGCACTAACAAACTATTTGACGAAACTCTCCACAGCACGAATTGGACGGACAGTGTCAACTGCCTCCCCCGCTTTGGATATCGCACAACCAGCCGCTTTCCTCTGGCATGTCCAAGTTAGGATTCATCATCGTAGTCCCCCCCCCCCCCCTCGCATCTTCCGCCATTCCTCGCTGTGGATACACCCGCCTTTGTCGCCGCTAAGCCAAACTTTACGTCAGGTAGCCGGATCGCTGCAACACTGGGCGGTGTCGCAGACTTGATCCACAACGTTGGCATACCAGCTGTGTTCCGTAATGCTAACGTTCGTGGCCTCGCCCATCTCATTCACAGAGGTGATTTCTGTGTTCTACCAAAGTTTGATAAGACCGCTAAGCCTAGCCGTTTAGATAGCATGAATCAAGCCATTATTCAGCATCAGCTGAAGCAGTTGGGTAGTGTTGTCTTACCGACGACAGCTCAACCAGGTTCCACATTGTATCGTTGGACCGAGGTCGTCATTGTCCCTTGGTGCTTTTTCTTCTGCAGCCCAAGCAGGTACGGTCCACACGATAGCCTCCAGGCTATGTACAGGCAGAACATAGTCACAGCATCAGTAAAACACTGCAGTGTCTACCGGCTCACGCACTCTCGCATGCACCACTCGTGGAACGCCTTAATAAACGACAATCCACCACAAGTAAGCTCGAGTGGATGCTAATTCTGGAATCCAAACGTCACGAACAGTTTTTGTTATCCCATCATTGCACTGACGTCAACAAGGCCTTAACCCCCACTTAATGTTATCTCCGGTACATGTACACCCGGATAATCCTCAACGTCGACAGCACTAAATCTGAGGATGTGTGCCTTTCACCATAGAGAACAGCATCCCCACCATAGATCCGTGTCAGCACTGTAGCCGCTGAAAAATGCCGAGCAGTGCTGTTTCAGCACCTTGAAGTGGCTCGGCGTTGACCGTAGCATAACCCAGTGCATTTAAAGCATAATAAGGGACAGCTGAACGCAGGAAAGGCCAGGTACATGCAGCCCGAAACCGGACCGCGCCGGACAGCTGCTCCGCTACGAGCTCAAGCTTCCACACGAAGGTTAATATAGCTCAGTTCTTATTCGTTTACTTGTTACACAGGGTCAGAGATCATTGATGCTAGTCTTTTGCAAAGCGAGTCGGGTTTGCTCACGTTAAATTTGTTGTTGTGAGGTAAGCCATCACGTTCACGAGCGAGGAAGGCTTGTGTATGTACAACTTTCTTCATGTAATGCAGTATGTACAATCCGCAGTGTTGATCGTTGGATTGCGTTGGGTGGGTAACGAAGCTGAAATCGAGAAAAGCTGCTGTCTTAACGTCGGGACCGAACGCCTTGCGCTGCGACCTCAGAAACCGGCACATCATCTTGAAGATTGCCTTCGGTTTGTGGAGTGACCGAAGCGAGTTGACATGATACATGATACCTGCACCAGTTTGCAACGGTCGCTCCAGAATCACGAAGCTCCAGTGATCTTCACCACAAATTGGAAACAGCACAAACTTGTAGTCCGACCAGGTCGTTGAAGCTGCACTTGCCGGACCTGTAGTGCTGATCTCGCTGTATATGGTCGTCCCGAAAGCTCGGACATACCCGGGAATTCTTGCATGCACTTGTAGATAAAGTAGTCGATGGTGCTGCTCGTAAGCCATTGGTGAGGCTGAGGGCTGGCAAAATCGTAGGCAAAAATCGGAATTGAAATGTGTTCGTGGGTCGTCAGCATGTGGGCCACTCTCACTAGCGACGCGCTCTTGTCACGGTGCTTTCAAAGAACACGAACTTGGCCAGCGGACGTTACTATCGCCACTTTCTTGCGCATCCTTGGCCCTGAATCTTGAACCCTTGCAGCTCGGGCACCCCGCAGGTGCCATGAGCACAGCCGCACCCCCACCACTTTCTTGCTCTTCGGACTTATCTGCATCGATATTTTCTGCGTCGTTACCATAGCACTCTAGGCTCTTGTTGCTATCGCGGGCCTCGTCATCACACTTTGCTGCTTATTCATTGCCACCCCTTGAAACCTCCTCAACTCCACTTCCACTCGTCGTAACCTCGGTCGGAGCCAACAGCATCATGTTGCCACTCGTAACTCCATCCGTGACCGTACGAGCACAAAAATTATCGCGCACAATCACAGCACTTTCGCCGACTATCGCTTCACAGCCAAACCCCCCTAGTAAGCGCTGCAACCTCGCCGCTCGTAGCCGTAACCTAATGAAATATGCACACCAAGCGATTTGCCAAGCTCCATAACAGTTCATCTAGCACTTACTTCGGTCATTATCGTCTCTCCTTCAGACTCAATCGGCGATTGACCCACCAAGCTCACATCGACGGTGCAATCGGGTTTCGGTCTGTAGCGATTTATGAATCTTGCGATCCATGTGCATTGATCCTTTGTTTTTCTCCTTTAGGGTAAATGCAGGTATTTCTCACCAAAACTTGAGCAGAGCCGCCGAAGTCGGATCTCGATCCTCTCTAAGACAAGAATCGGAATAGGTGAGAACGCCCCCTCCCTCCCCCCGCCACCACCACTACTACTCATATATCTCCATCTTGTGCTTCCGCCCGACCCGATGGCGAGGACCGCAGCGTCGTCGGTTTGGTCCCGGTCTTGCCAGTACGTGTCGCGCCAACCCCGCAAAGTGTTCCTCGGCATTTGCATCTTTGGCTTGATCAAACGGGAAGAGATGTCTGAATGCACCTCCGTTTAGACATAAAGAACAGTTGGGGGGGGTTGCGACCGCAGATTGAAGAATGAACGGTGAAGGATAGTGCACAGGTCCGGAAATATCCATGTGGTTTCGTTAATACAAAGACCTTCCGTACCACCTGGTTGAATTGGTACTGCAATATTGAACAGTCGGCCGGGTATATATATAGGCTGTCGAGTAGATTTGTAGTCTGTCGAGTAAATCTGTAGCCGGTCGAGTAAATATGTAGTCTGGTCGGTAGAGCAGTTGTCTGGCGTTGGTAGTAAGGTAGAACGTTTGCCAACGACGCACTAGAAGGAAGGTTGGCAGTTAAAGCATTTGCCATGGACGTGCAAGAATGAAGGTAATGCTCTAAAGTAAGGGCTGCACCACGCACTGCGATCAAATATGCTGGTAAATGGAAACAAATCTACGTAGGTTGTCGTTTTGGCGATACGGGTACTCAAAGCTATTCACTTGGTGTCTATATGCTGGAGTGCCATCTATAGCTGACTTACGAGGGTGTTGCATTGCTTACAGCAAGATACATATTCGTGTTGGTATTGTGCTGTAGACTCCGAAGAAAAACATTTAGTTTTCCTGACAGCATGGATAGCACTAGCAGGCACCTTCAACATCCGACGAGTGGACAACCGTCAGACACATATTAGCTATCTGCGATCCCTGCTCTGGTTGTCCGCATGCCCAACTGCGGCGGCGACAAGGTGAAATCCTCAAGCCATTGCATGTTACAATATGTGTGAGTATATATGGAGAAGCCAACGTACATGCTTGAGGCATTACCACTGGATGAATCAAAGATTGACCAAATGCACATATGCTCTCAGAATGCAGCAACGAGTGAGAAAGCGTGGTTTATTCGTACCGGCTAGTCGAACGGTAGCTACCCTGAGCTCAATATCATAGCTCGAGCCCCGTCGCGTTGGACACCGGCGAGCAAGGAGCCAACTGATGAGTCTAGCTGTATTGTATGTGCGTGTCGACAGAAGCCGCTGCTAAAACAGAAGGAGATTGGTGTATACAGGGCGTGTGTAGAGTTGTCGATGGAGAACTACGTATATATAAGCATATAGAAGAAAGAAATGTAGTTGCTTCGGTCTGGTTTTGCCAAATGAACTTGGTGTCTTTTAAATATCATTAGTTGAAAACCTCTGCGATGTGTCCCATTCCTCAACCAATGTTCGGTGCTGAGAAGCGCGCCATCTCCCTCATGTATCTCAGCTCTGCAGAAGTAGACATTTATATAATGTGGTGCTCATGAGATGCATCCGCTATCAGCATTAAGCACAAGGATTAAGAACATAGTGCTTAATCTCGCTTTGGCTTTACCGGTTGCCGATGATTGCATCACATCTTTGCTCATGACATCTCACTTGCTACTAAAGCTCGACAGGTATTAACACACGCTACATAATCTATGTACCGGCGATTCCCTGACAACCTATTGGTGCTTCGCGAAATACTGCCGCCGACTGTCCTGACGAGCCGCACGAGGTGCACCACACTAACAGTCTCATGCCGCAAATTCTATCGTGTTAGTTGTGCTTAATGTCGTTCTACTTCGCGTGCGAGTACAATTTATCTACCAAGCGAGAGAGTTGAGTGAGCTTTGGGCTTCTATGTGGCATGACAGCGCTTCCCCTTGTCGATCGCTGAGCGCACAGAAATCGACCATGATGAGAGAGATTTGCAGTGATACTAAAACGTTATTGTACTGGTCAAAATAGTTGATGCCAGGAATTCTAACACATGCATGTTTTCAATGATTTCTCGGCTAATATTAGCCGCAAAGTCTTCCGTCGGCCCGCAAAACCATCGCAAGGCCCCTCTCCACTCCGTGGCGCACTTCAGTTGGTGCCAGGCCACGTCGGGGATGGTCAAGGGACGGAAGTTGAGCGATGATGCGAGGCGCATGATCGGGAGTGCCTACAAATACTTCCTCACTGATAGAGAAGGGAACGCCTCTGCGACCGGGCGAACGCGCGATCAGGTTGCGAGGTGTATTGGGACGTCTACGAGCACTGTAGAGCGAGTCTGGAGAGAACACCAGGGTCAAGAAGCGTCAAAGTCTGCTGCGGTAAGCCCTCCTCGGACCTCATAACGTTATATATCAAATACCTGTATGATCTTATACAAATCATGTAGGAACAAGTCGCTGATCCGCGAGGAAGACCGCAGAGCTATGAAGACGAAGATGTCGCCCCCGTCATCCGCTCATTCGTCGACAGATGCAACATGAACCGTGATCCTATAACAGCTAAACTAGTTGCTGATGAAGTTGCTCAAGTGACTGGTATTGAGATTTCACGACGCTCGATGAGCCGCTTACTGCGAAGGCTTGGGTACCGGTACATCAAAGGTGAAAGTCGTCATTATATGGCGGACTCTGTGCAAAATGTGGCTTATCGGGCCCAATATTTGAAAGCCAAAGTTGCCAACAGAGACAGAAACAACCTACCCATCCGACCTGAGATTTATCTCGACGAATCGTATGTAAACGTGAATCACGTCCGCGGAGCGACGTGGCTTGGATCAGACCGCAAGCGCTATGCAGCTAGTGGTAAAGGTACCAGGTAATACTTCATTTGCACGAATTGATGAATGAGTAAAATACTAATACGATTTACAGAATTTGTATTGTAGCTGCTGGTGTATTATATCGCCAGGGTAATATTCTACACGGAGGGTTTGTGGAGCAGTCCTTTGAAGACTGGGTTGCTA
>JAABLK010000905.1:0-14201 GCA_012295415.1 Phytophthora chlamydospora | reverse complement strand
CCGTGATGGTGGCCGTGGCCGCGGTGGTGGCCGTGGAGGCGGTCGCGGTGGCATGGCCGGCGGCGCTAAGGTCGTCGTGGAGCCTCACCGTCACGCCGGTATCTTCATTGCTCGCGGCAAGGAGGACGCTCTCGTGACGCTTAACTCGACGCCCGGCAAGTCCGTGTACGGTGAGAAGCGCATCTCGGTTGATGTGCCTGCCGCCTCGGGCGAGGGCACCGAGAAGGTCGAGTACCGCGTGTGGAACCCGTTCCGCTCCAAGATCGCCGCTGCCATCCTCGGCGGTGTCGACAACATCTGGATCACCCCTGGCGCCAAGGTGCTGTACCTGGGTGGTGCCTCCGGTACTACCGTCTCGCACGTGTCCGACATTGTGGGCCCCACTGGCGCCGTGTACGCCGTGGAGTTCTCCCACCGTGTGGGCCGTGACCTCATCAACATGGCCAAGTCGCGCACCAACGTCGTCCCGATCATCGAGGACGCTCGTCACCCGCTCAAGTACCGCATGCTCGTGCCTATGGTTGACGTCGTGTTCGCCGATGTCGCCCAGCCCGACCAGGCCCGTATTGTGGCGCTCAACGCTTCGCACTTCCTGAAGAACGGCGGTCACTTCGTGATCTCCATCAAGGCTAGCTGCATCGACTCGACGGCCGCCCCCGAGGCCGTGTTCGCCCGTGAGGTCAAGAAGCTTCAGCAGGAGCAGTTCAAGCCGGCCGAGCAGCTGACGCTGGAGCCGTACGAGCGCGACCACGCCGTGGTTGTCGGCTCGTACCGTGTGCCCAAGAAGGAGAAGAAGTAGATTCGCTCCAGATCGAGCCACATGGTTTACACTCTAACTATGCAATGTGTTTTTCTACAAGCTTTTGCCTATGTAGGTCTTCGCCTGGACATGTGAAGTCTACCTCTTCTTCCCAAGCCTCGATTGATCAAGAGTCCAAGCTGCACTTTCCCTCCAAGTGATATGTCAAGGTGTATGTATTATCAAAGTGTATGTTGCATGTTTGCATGTGAGTGGGGCGATTCCGGTGAGGCCTGTATCAAGGCACTCCTATTTTCTCGATGATTAGAAGCATTGCGTCGGGCGGACTGAACAAAACGGGGCTTGCTGCTGTCTTCACCCGCTGAAAAGTGGTCTCTGGAGGTGGTGGTGGGTCCTATCCGTGATCGAAAGACGTCATCATGCCTCCAAGTGGGGTACATGAGAGAAAAGAAGGGCAAATGGTGCATACCTTTTGGTATGCTTGCATGTTTGGCGTTGTAGTGGTAGTGGAGAGGAAGAGTGCAGCACGAAGAGGGGTAGTCGACACACGAAGGGCGGGGACTCGCAGTGTTCTTACGTCCATCGTCCTGCTCAGGTTCCAGTTCTCTAACATGTTATCCATGAATGTCAATAATATTTTTTTTTTCTCCACTTTTCTTTCTTGTCGTTGTGGTTGTTTCCTTTCTGTCGCTTTATATTTTTAGTGCCTGTGGAGCAGAGAGAGAAAGCAACAACTCCATTTTATTCAAGCAGCTTTCGTTGTTCCTTCAGCCATGCACCGAGTCAGTGAGCATCTCCGGGATCGCCATCCGTACGCCGATCAATCGTTCCGAGAGTCCTACAACCCCAAAGAGGTCGGAGATTCTCAGTTTGATCGCATTGTCCATGCCTGATCGGGTCCGTTTGCCTTCGCCTTCAGGTCACACGTGCATTTGGAGCACGAGCTATTCCAAAGTATGCCGAGCTTCTCGCGACGGAAGATCTACCCGACGAAGACCGCTGTCGCGCGCTTCAAGACCTGCGTGAACTGCTTGGCAGTCCGAACTTCAAGTTCACCGCTGTGATGAAGGAGCTCATATTCACCAGCGCAGACCTGACGCAGTCTCTCTCGGCGGAGGTCCGCGCTGATGCAGCGTTAGTAGTGGCATCGCTCGTTCTGTTCGAGATGGTAAGGCATGCTCTTTTTTCATTTGCCGAATGAAAAGAGACTAAGCTGACAAGCTGACCGTGCCTGCAGGACACGCCGAACGACTTGAGCGATGAGGTCGTGCTGGCTACGGCGACTCGCTTGCTTGGTGACGACGAAGAAGACGTTGTCGCTGCTGGGTGCCGCATCTTTATCAACTCGACGGTCTCCAACGAGGGCTGCCTCTTGCTCGCAAACAAAGCGGATGCCATGAGCAGCCTGGCCAACATGCTGACAAGCCAGCCTCTGTCAAAGATACCGACTCGGATCGTGGAGCTGCTCGTGGAGGTGCTGGCAAACCTCACGAGGGTTTACGAGGGCGCTCGCGCCTGCGCTCAGTTTCCTGTCATCGCCCCTGTGCTGTCGCTGCTCAAGAAGCCGCGATTGTGTCGAGCGGAAACACTGCTGCACACCGCAATGGTGGTCACGAACGTGGCGGCTTACGACCATGCCAAACGCGAGTGCATTCAGCTGGACGCAGTGGAGTTATGTCTCAAAGCGCTGTCCAAAGTTTTACTAGGACAAGTGCGCTGCAAGCCGGCAGTCAAGCGAGATGAGCTCACTCGATGCCTCGTGGCAGCTGTCATGGCGCTATCAACCTCGGAGGACGCCAAGCCGCGCGTGATTGAGTACGGCATCGACCCGCTCGCGCAGTGCTTAACGCACCCCAGCGCCGCTGTGCGACAGAACGCCAGCATCACCATTAACTCTGCGTGTGACCTGCCGCGTGGCGTTGCTCCGTTTACTCAGCGACTTCTCCATACACCAGACTTACTGGTGGACGTCCTGGGCATCAAGTCGGTGTCGGCTCTGAACAAGAGTGTGAGTAGCTTCGACGACGACGACACACCCGCAGCAGTGAAGGCGCTGGCTGCCCTGCAGAAGAAAGACGCATTCGGAACAGCTGACCGCGTGGTGCAGACCTTGGACATGCTGCAGAACCTGGTCAACCTCCTCTGCGAAAGCGAAGTACCCGCGCAGACGCAGCAAGCGGTGGTGGACGTACTCAGGCGGATGGGCGACACGGACGCGAGCTATCGGCGGCGTGTCGGCAAGTGCATGGCCAAGAACTGCGTGCCAGAGCCGCTATTCACGCAGATCCTGGGCCTTACAGCTGCAGAGTTCCAGGCGCAGCTAGCGTAGTCGAGTTGGAACAGCAAAGTGGTGATGGCTACACTTACGACATTCAATCTCGCAAGGTATATAATGATAAAGGTTGGCCGGCAAGTGGTCCGCGATCTCGATACAAACAAACACATATCTGCTTCACGATGGTTTTGGAAGTCAGGGCTAAGCACAAGCTCTTATAGCGCCGCGAGCGCCTAGTCAAACTCGTGTTCGTTGAGCCGAGAGAAGGTTAGCATCTCCCTCGACAAGGACGGGATTGCGCGTATGCGTATCCAACCACTGGATGGTTTAAGCTCTGTCCTCCTTCGTGAAGACATCTACCAGTTTTTTGTTGTTGTGCATGGCGACCAAGCGAGTTCTTGTATCGGAGACTGACGCCAATAATGGCGACCAGAGCAATAAAAGGCGGCGGAGCACAAGCACAAGTGCCGCCTGTCTAGCGGGAAATGCGGACGACGTGAGCTCCTCGACGCAGCGCTCCTCTGCAGCAGCTCCGGAACAGCCAGCAGCGGACACTGACTCAATGCAGGACTCGACGCGCGTGGCCGTCCTCGTGCCGTTCCGCGACAACCACCCGGCGCAGAAGAGGCGGGCTCATCTGGACGAGTTCGTGCCATACATGACGGAGTTTTTGCAGCGGCACTGCGGCCCGAAGAGGTCAGCAATTCCAGCGGTGCGGTGCAACATGGTTAAGTGCTTCTGGGCTGACTTTTCTGCTGCTATGGATAGTGCCTCGTTCCACATCTTCATCCTGGAGCAGTCGCTGGACGGCCGTAAGTTCAATCGAGGCAAGCTGCTTAACGCAGGATTCGACATGGCCCGCTACGACTACGACGTCTACATTTTCCATGACGTGGACTTGCTGCCTGGAGTGCGTGGAAAAAAGCTGCTGCTGCAGCGTTGGCGCTTGAACTGACTGTGCCGTTGTGTTTGTTGTCTGCACAGGATGACTTGGCCGAGTTCTACACGACCGTGCCAAGTCTTGGACCCATGCACGTTGCACGAGTGTGGGAGCGCTATGCCGAAAGTTCGACCTACTTCGGTGGTATCGTGGCGTTCACGCGCCAGCAGTTCATCAAGGTCAACGGGTTTCCGAACAACTTCTGGGGCTGGGGCGGAGAGGACAACGAACTCTACAGCCGCGTTGTGCGTAAGAAGCTGGCTATTCAAGCGCCGCCCAGGTAAGAGCGTTCGACATGTTCTCCTGGTTTTCATCTCGGTTCGTCTGACCTTGCCGCTTGGCTTGCGTTTGTTGCAGTGGAACTATTCGCGACATGGAAGAGCTGAGTTTGAAGGATAAGCTGGCGATGCTCCGCACAAGCAAGTGGAAATGCACGGTGAAGCACGAGCTGTTGAAAGAGCACCACCGCACGTGGAAGAAAAACGGTCTGAAGAATCTTTGCTACGAGTACGTGGACGCCGACGCCATGAACGAATACTGCACCAAGATCACGCTCAGCCTTGGGCCAAACGGACATTGGTCTGACGCGAGGTCATCGCTCGAGCGGCTGGCAGCGCCGGAAGACCTGCTCTCGTACTCGGTCCTCACCGTCCCAGACACCACAAGCGACGAAAGAGTGAGCTCTCCACGCGGAGTAAACGCCGATACTGTGAGCAAAATCGATGAAAAGCAGCAAGTGACCGCAAGACCAGCTTCAACATTTGGTCCGTAATATATTGTGCACTTACGCACATCGTCGCTCTCCATCTGTTAGACTGCATCACTTAATACGGACTATAGCACGTGATTGGTCTCCAAGAACGCAAAAACGAAGTTGACCATGTCGAGCACCTTCTTCGGCGCGCTCACGCAGGGCGCCAAGTTCGGCGGCGCCAAGTTCCAGAAGGACAAGCAGACCTTCAAGCAGGTTGCCAAAGGTACGCTCTCTCTGTCCACGCAACAAGCGTCTTCCAATTCACTCTGTGGCGGATGCCCCAACCTTGTTAAGGTCAATTCTCCATTCCTCACTATCTCGTCATTTTTGCAATACTTGGCAGCTCCGGGAGCAGCTCAAGAGGCCAAGAAGGCGGCCGTGGATGAGCTGGACTTCTTCGGCTTCGACGCCGCCCCCAAACCCAAGGAAAAGACGCCCAAGCCTCGCAAGATCAGCGTCGACATGGTGCCGGACTGGGCGGGCAACGAGGCGGCCAGTAAGCCCAAGAAGGCCAAGGGCAGCAAGCCTCGCCGCAAGCGTAAGCTGAGTGAAGGAGCGCTGGAGGAGCAGCGACTGGAGGACGAGGCGCGCCAACAGGCGTCCCAGTTACTCGCACCGTCCAAGACCAAGGCCGACAAGCGCAAAGAGAAGCGAGCGCGTCGTCGCTCGCGCACCGAGTCTATGGGAAGTGATACAGTGTCGCAGCAGTCGGGCGAGGAAGCTTCGGAGGCAAGCGAGAGTGAAGAGGAGGAGGAAGAGGAGGCTGTGACGCTCTTCAAATCGAATGGAGAAGACGCAGACGAGGAAGAAGTTGATGGAAAGGCTGTTAAAAAGGCCAAGAAACAAGCCAAGAAGGCCGGCAAGAAGATCACTGCGACTGCTGAACAGTACGTGCGGTGCTTTGTCGGTGAAGGCTCTCGTTGATCTTGAGAGGAGGCCTCACTCGTGTATTCCTTTTCTGTGGTTGTAGGGAGGGTGTGCAGATGCTCCGGCGTCAACTTGGCATTCGTGTGAGCGGTGTGAGCGTTCCTGCGCCGATCACTGCGTTCACTGACATGCGCTTGGACTCGAGTGCGAGTGCCCAGCAGATGAAGACTGTGCTGCTGAAGAACATCGAGCGTTCGGAGTACAAAGAGCCAACGTCGGTGCAGATGCAAGCCATTCCGAGCTTGCTGCTCAGACGCGATGTGTTGGCTACGGCACCCACGGGTTCCGGTAAGACGGCCGCCTTTGCGATTCCGATCCTTGCGAACTTGGCCGCTGGGAGCGCATCTAGCAGCGGCATTCGGTCGATCGTTTTGGCGCCTACGCGCGACTTGGCAGTCCAGATTCGATCCGAGTTTACGCGCCTTGCGGCAGGCAAGAAGCTGCACGTCACACTGCTGTCCAAGGCCACTGCTGCAACCATCGCTTCCCAGACGAAGAGCAAGCTGGCTGTGAACCACGACGTTCTGATCGCGACCCCGCTGCGACTCGTGCACTTGATCCAGGAAGCGAAGGTCGATTTGTCGACAGTTGAGATTATTTGTCTTGATGAGGCCGATAGACTTCTGGAGCTGGGCTTCGTGGAGCAGGTGGATGAGATCTTCGCTGCCTGCACTCACGCCAAGGTGCAGCGAGCCATGTTTAGTGCTACGATGCTGGAGGGAGTCGAGGAATTGGCGCAAACGGTGTTGCGTGACCCCGTCAAAGTGGCGGTGGGCACGAAAAACGCTGGTGCCAGCACCATTGACCAGAAACTGGTTTTCGTCGGCAAGGAGGAAGGCAAGCTTGTGGCCATGAAGCAGCTTTTGCACGACGGGCTTCAGCTGCCCGCTCTGCTGTTTGTGCAGAACAAGGAGCGCGCCAACGAGCTGTATCATGAGCTGCTGTACGACGGAGTGAACATCGGAGCCGTTCACGCTGACCGCACCAAGGAACAGCGCGACGATGTGATTCGGCGTTTCCGCACGGGAGAAGTCTGGGTGCTCATCTGTACGGACCTCATGAGCCGTGGTATGGACTTCAAGGCCGTCAACATGGTCATCAACTACGACTTCCCACAGAGCGCGGTGAGTTACATCCACCGCATCGGTCGAACTGGCCGAAATGGACGCAAGGGCAAGGCCGTCACGTTCTTCACGGAGGATGACATGGTGTACCTGCGTACAATCGCCAACGTGATGAAGATTTCAGGCTGCGAGGTTCCGGACTGGATGCTGTCGCTGAAGAAGGCCAGGTACGCGAAGACTTCTGACCTGCTTGTTTTCGTCATGTGTCGAACTAAATATTTACGTGCTCCAACAGCGTATCAAAGAGGAAGGAGCTGCTCAAGGCCCCGCCCCTGCGTCACCGTATCAACACGGTGTCCGGATACGACCTCCAGAAGTCCAATCGTCTCAAGCAGATGAAGCAATCCAAACACAAAAAGGCTGGCGGATTCAACAACCAGGCGGAGGCGGGGACTGCGAACGACGAGAAGAAGCAGGAAAAGTCGACGAAAGCAGGCGGAGGCAAGAACAAGCACAAGAAGCACAAGAAGAACCCCAGCGGCGAGTGAATCCGACCTGGGAGGTGTGCACTATAGACGCAGTGAGGGGCTTGAGACAGAATGCGTTTGCTTCTTTTGTTTTTGTTGTTGATTTTTCCGTTGATTTTTAGTTAGATACATCCAGCATTGCACGCTCGAACGGCCTCGATTGGTCTTAGACGTTAGCCCCTGGATCCAGACGGTCGACGTCCTCACTATCCTCGTAGGCAACTTTCCCTGTCATCAGCGACGGAGGCGCTGTCATCTTGCGGTACTGCAGCAGCACGGGGTACATCTTGTCGATGGCTTGGTGGAGGTGGTTCGAGTCTCTAGCTCCGCAGAGCACAATTTTGCCGGACACGAAGATCAGGAGCGTCAGCTTGGGCTCCACAAGCTTGTAGATTAGCCCAGGGAAAAGCTCCGGCTCGTACTGCAGCAGCAAGAAAACAAGAAGCCCTTGTTAGACCTCTGCGACTGCAACATCGAAAGCTGGTGTCTGCAACGTACACTTGAGAAACGGGCGTGATCGTTTAGCAGTCCCTCTAAGCGGATCGGGAAGCGGATATCGCACGTGCCCATCACGTTGCGCACTTTGAACTCGGTGAACTTGGCCGGGAAGTTGAGTTTCTACAGAGCACCAACTATCAGCACTATAACTTTCAACCCTGGCCAAACCAAAGCACTACCGCTCACCTGTATTACGCGCGTGAACTTGCGCGCAGCTAACCGGCAGCTCTCCTCACTGGTGCCGCCTGTGATGACAATCTACTCAACACAAAATAACCCCAAAAAGTCAGCAAAGACAGCCTTCTCGACGCTACTTCATGACTCCAGCCCACCTTTCCAGAGCCGAAGATCAGCGCCGTCGTCTTGGGGTCTCGTAGTCGCATGATCACCGCCGAGAAGCGCTGTAACACGTTGACATGACATTACCGGTCAGTTCACCCTTCAAACCGACTTTGACCACCCCCTGGACGCACCTTGGGGTTGTACTCAGCATTGCGCGCGTGCAGCGCGATGGTCTTGAGGTCCAGCGTTGTCTTGAGGTCCACAGTGCCCACCACGTTCCTGCAGGGCAAGTGAATAGCATAAAGTTTAGTACCGAGGTGCACTATACCGCCTACTGGTACAGTACGAGTCCGACGTACATGATCTTGACTTGCAGGTTGAGCCGCTCCTCCCAATCGTCGTCCACCTGTAGCTCACGCGCCCCGACGCTCTGCAGATCGCGGCCAGGATCCTCCACCAGCGCCAGTTGCCGCTCCTTGACGGCGCGCGAGCTGCTGCGCGTGGTTGGTGTCGTCTTCCCCATCGCCATTCGGGTCAACTTTGGTCGATGTTGGTTGGCCGAGCAGAAAGTCGGAATTAGTCGGCTTTCAATACTTAAATAATTTTGTTTTAAACATTTTTTGAATGATATTTTAGCGAGGACTTTTCAGCCAATCACAAGCGCTTTTTTGCGAAAGTGGGAGTGCGCCTCTCGCAGGTTTTATTGAGGTCGCGATCTTGAGTGTCGGGCCACACAGTTCATATAGTCGACGCAGCCCCTTGCAGCTCTCCATACGCGTTTGCCTTCACTTTCGATCAGCCGCCGTCGGCCATCACGCCGTCGACGCATGCGGTGCCCGGCCGTATGGCGGCCCGTAGTAATCTCACCAAGAGTAGCGCCGAGTTGAGGGGCATTTTCGCGCGCGAGAGAAAGCCAGAGCAGAGAAAACGATACCCCCACTTTTGGCACCCCTATTTTGTCACGAGGTTTTTCTCGTCCATTCAAGGTTTTTCAATTCTAGCCATCCCTCCAGTATACTTTTACTAGGGCTATCGGCAGGGGCGACCACACCAGCGTGTCCACCGCGGCGCGTTATTTCTGCTTTTTGCTCCAATCCCTCAGTTTTGAACGCGGGCCCTAACAAAAAACTTCCGCGCGCAGGAAGGAACGCGAGCCCGCACTCTCAGTCCGCACTCAGCCGAGTCCCCCGCGCCTGGAACAGCACGGACACTGGAGGGAAGGAAGGCCAGGTACGCCGCTGTCTCTGGGCCTCTCTGCGTCCTTTACATCATCTAACTCGAGGCTGTGGATTGCTCAGGAATCCCCTTATAGCGTCTTGTCGTCTTTGTGCTAGTATTTAACCCTCAAAGATGGATTCCTTCGGCTTCGACTTCGCCGGCGGAGACCTGCTGGACCTGGGCTCGCTCGGCTCGTGGTCCAACTCCACGCCCATGGGCAACTCGCCCAATGGTGGTAGCGGCGGCGCGCTGCCTTTCAGTGTTGGCACCCCCACGGGCGTGCAGAGCCTGGGAGACGACCCGTTCGCCGCCATGCCCAGCGGCGGCGACAACGACTTCAGCTTCGGCGACTCGCCAAAGCCCTCACCCAATAGCGGGATGAACCACAAGCCCGCAGACAGCGCAGCCACGTCGGCCGCGCCCTCCGCAAGCTCCGCCGGAGACTTGGCCACCAACTACTTCGGCGCGGAACTCGAGGCTAGTGGCGCCAATTCGTCGGCTACTACGGGCACCACATCGTCTACTGTGACGACTGATGCGTCTACGGACAACAAGGCCAAGATGAACATCAAGAACGAACCAGACGCCACGAAGAAGGAGAACAACGCGCCCGCGTCGTCGGCGGCCCCGACGTCGAACTCGTCGTCGACGACTTCGACTAGTGCTGCGGCCACGTCGTCTGGATCGGCGCCGTTGAAGTCGGAGACGACGAGCTCCACGGCGGCCACGTCGACGTCTGTCACGTCTTCGGCGGCCAAGCCGTCGCCTTCGTCTGCCACGTCGACGGCACCTAGCAGCGGCACGGCTTCCTCAGCGCCAAACACCAGCAGTAGCAGCGCCACGACGTCTGCGCCGTCGACGACGTCGTCCGCGCGGCCGCACATTGGCAACCAGCAGCAGCAGCAACAGCAGATGCAGATGCAGCAGCAGCAGAGACAGCAGCAATACGCCAACCAAATGATGATGAACCAGCAGAACGGACAGCCGCAGCAGTTCGCGGGCCAGCCTTACCAACAGCAAATGCACGCGGCCCAGATGCCCGTGAGTGGCGCTCCGCCCACGAGTGCTGCTGGCCAGTACATGGGGGCCCAGCCCGGCCAAGCCTACCGCCAGCCCACCTCGTCCTATGAAGAAGAGTTCGCGCGTGTGAAGGCCATGATGATGCAGCACCCCGACCTGATCCCTCCGCCGATGGAAGTGCTCCGCATCTCGATGAGCCAGAGCGCCGCCAACCAGCAGAGTATGGCCATGGGGACGAACGCGTACATGCAGCGCGGCAACCCTGCCATGGCTCGCGGCGGCGCGCCGGGCAATCCGGCGTACGCTCAATATGGCAACCCGAACATGATGATGGGTGGGCCGCAGCAGAACGCACAGCAAGCTGGCATGATGAACGCGGCACGGATGCGCGCGGCGCAAATGGCGCAGCAACAGGCTCAGCAGCGCGGCTCGTCTGGGCGAACGCCTGGCGGCAGCAACTCTGGCGACTCGCAGGCTGCCTGGCAGTCGGAAAACGACCTCCCTCTGCGTCGGAAGATGATCGGCAAAATGTACGTTCGTTGTGGCTGCTGCCTGCACGTGGCTGGGGATTGACTGACTAACGTTGAGTACTGTGATTGATGCTGTGCAGTGTTAGTTTATTGCAGCAGCGGAAACCAGACGCCCCGGCCGAGTGGATTCGACGGTTGCCGGACATGGCCAGGAGATTGGAAGATTCCCTTTATCGCACTGCGAAGAATCGCGACGAGTACGGCGATTTCTCGTCCCTCAAGACTCGGCTACAGCATTTGGCAGTGACGATGGGTGCGCGTGCGCAGCACAAGGCTGGAGGCAATCCTCGTGCGGGCGCTGGTGGCGTGCCAGGAGGTGCTGGCGGTGCGGCTGGAAGTGCGGCGATGGTAGCTGGCAACGCCCCTCCCGGCATGGTTATGAACCCGGGAGCTGGCGGCATGGGGCCTCAGGGCCACGTAGTAGGCAACATGCCCTACGGAAACCGGATGACCCAGCAGCAATTGATGCAGCAGCAGCACTTGCAGATGCAGATGCAACAAAACCCGCAGATGCGGCAGCAGCTAACGCCGCAGCAGCTGCAGCAGTTCCAGGAGGCTCAACTCCAGCGGCGACAGCTTCAGATGCAGCAAGCGCAGCAGCAAGCGCAAATGCAGCGCCAGAACTCGCTGCAGCAGCAGCAGTACCAGCAGAACCAAGCGCTCCAGCGCCAGAACTCGATGCGGCAAATGCAGCAGCAACAGCAAATGCAGCAGCAGATGCAGCAGCGCCAAAACCCCAACTACATGCAGCAGCAGCAGCAGCAAGCGCAGGCCCAAGCTCAAGCCCAAGCTCGCGCGCAAGCTCAAGCTCAAGCTCAAGCACAGCGGAATGGCGCGGCCAATGGCGGCGCCAACCAGCAGCGGATGAGTGGAGACATGAGCCTCGGCGAGTCTTCCGACTTCCTGAACCTGGATTTATCGTCGTCGCTGCTGGGGTCTGATGAGCTTCAGGGCGAGGGCAGCTCGGGTCTCAACGGCAGCGACGCTATGAAGAACGGGAGCAATGGGCCGGGCCACCTGACGGGTGCGAAGCGAACGTTATCACAATCTCAGCAGCAGATGGCAGCAGCGGCAAATGCTGAGGCCTTCAAGCGCACAAAAGTAGGAGCCGCCGGCCAGGCTGGTGGCCAGCCGGGCGCCCAGCAGCGTCCGGGCACAGCAACCTCTGGTCCGCAAGCCACACAGCCGTCGCAGGCACCAATGCAGAAGCCCGTGACAAGTGCAAGTGGCTCCTCGAAGACTCCACCTATGAGTACAGTGAACGCCAAGTAACTCCACCCGCCGACTATGAGCTCTGAAGGTGGCAAGCGACAGCAATGGAAAAGATTATGAGAGAGAGCAAGCGGAACACCAGTGGAGAAAGGCCCCGTGTGCGAACTTGGGTCACGGGAAGCCAGAGGGGAGTGGCGGGGCGTGTGTATGTATGCTGCAGACCTGGCTGGCCATTTTCCGGACCTGGCGCGTAGCGAAGGAAGCTGAGCTGAGCTGGCCTTACTTGTTAGGGGTGGCGGCCACCGGACGAGTAGATGGAGACGGGCCCAGGTTGAACTGGAAGCCCGTCTCACGTCCTGCGGCGCGTCATCAAGGACAGCGACACTGCTTCAAGCGATGACATAGGACATTGCGAGTCGAGCTGCCTTCGGCACGCACGGGCGAGATGTTAAGGCGGGAGCCGACGAGGCTTGAAAATGAATCTGTAAAGTGGCGACATCGATTCAGGAAGAGGAAGGTGAGGAGTTGTGTGATAATTATTGCTTGATCACTTGTGCAGAGCATTCTGTGTCTCAGCTTGTTAGGCGTTGGGCTCGTCGTTGTGGTGCTACGGCAAAGCGGGGAGTTGAAGATCGAAGTGCGTCCGGCGCCAGTCGTACGTCTCGGCCACTGCTGTCTCCCCCCTGGATGCCTCAAGCGCCTGTAACACGGATGACCCAACTCTGTCGGCATGTCAGTACCAGGCGCTCTAGCTCTTCTCATTGCAGCCTGAAAGCAGGTAACGTACCTTTTTGCGGTGGTGTTCTCGGCCATGTGTGCGTCGAGTAGCAAGCGTCGGCGGTGAGCGGTGATGAGCACGGGGAACGGGATGGCGAGGTCGCCGAGCTTCCCAGCCTGCAGGTTCTCGAACAGACGTGCGACTGGATTGACAGCGTTTGTTTTCTTCACTTGACTCGAGCGCTTTGCCTTTGGGCTCAGTCCAGGTCGACCTGGTGAGGTTTCAGGACGCTCGGGAGGTCGGTGCTTGGGCGAATGCAGAGATGGCGGAAATCTGCGACTTCGCTCGCGCTTGACGCGCTCAGGGTAGAGCAGGTTCAAGAAGGCGTCGAAAGTGACGCCGCCCGTGCCGTTCATGTCCACTTCATGGATCAAATGCTGCACGTCGTCGCGGCTTCCTGCTAGCCCCACCGACACGAGCGGATCTTCGAGCTCGTCCAGCCCCACTTCGCCAGACCCGTCGGCATCCAGCGAGTCGAACCAGCGCCGCATGAGCGCCAATTGCTCCCGAGTCGCCTTGAAGTTGCTGTTTCGGCCGTGTTTGTCCAGCCACCGATGCTGGAACCACCGCAGCTCCTCCAAGTTCGTCGTCGAGGTCTTAGCAGCTTCCCCACCGCCGCTTGCTGCTTCATCTTTTGGTGCGGGAGTGCCGATACCGTCCTTTGCAGGAGAAACCTCCGGCTTGGAACTGTCGTGACTATCTGCAGTTGGACTGGTCAACGTCTCAGGAGAACTGGGCGTGGCTTGACCCTCAACTACCTCCGTAGTCTTCGTTGACGGTGCTGATTGGGGGGAACTTGGAGGCCCCAGTAGATCATAACGCAGTTGGCCTCGAAACCGAGACGGCGGCTAGCAAGACAGTAAAAAGGCGTTCAAAAACACACCACGCTACCGGAAAATCAATGGGTTTTCATGTTGCTCTCACCCGACGAGGACTCCGCGATGGCTCGATGGCTCTCGTGCTGCGCCATACCGGACGGTGCAAGGTGCTGTCAGTGGCGGAGGCGAACGGCAGCACCTTTTGATGCCTCGGCGATGACATGAACGTCCACGACAGAGAAAATGACGCGCTGACAACGCTTGCAACTCACCCAAACGCCACAGCAACAACAAAGTTATACTGGGAATACCGAAGAATGAGGGATGCCCTCACTGGATTAATTCCGTGATCGTGCTACATCCAGCCAAAGAATGTTGCGCCTGCAGCTTCAGAGGCAGGAAGAAGCAGAAAGCAGACGTCGGCTTTGGCGAAGTGAAGACGCTGTTGGTAGACAGACACGGTGGAGTGCTGCTGTGGCGAGCCCTTTGTCAGCCCATTGTCTCGGCTTCCATTTGCAGTACACATGAAGCCACCAACTTGAGAGGCATTCGAATTCTCGCTCGCTGCGGGTCTGCCAACCCAGAGCTCAGTCGTGAA
>JAABLK010000904.1:0-14202 GCA_012295415.1 Phytophthora chlamydospora | reverse complement strand
GACTGCGAATGGCCCCCAGAGATGCACGGAAGAAATTTGGTGTGAGCTACACAGGATATCTTCCCTGACTCTGTTTGACGCACATGTATACGGCGGGACGCAAATCTCTGTGGCATTCAGTGAAGGTTTGTGCTGGTCAGACTTCTTGTGTGCTAATAATTCGTGTGTGTGCCAACACAGATTGTTGGGTGATCTAAATGCGTACCGTATCGCAAGTGTCATATCCAGCAGTCAAATTCACGGATATTTGCCTGCATGATTATCCTGGCATATATGATGTTACATTTGAAACGGATTTGAGAGATCTTCAGACATAGAATGGGCCACCATGATTCAAAAGCGATTTGACGAAGATGCTGTTGTATTGGTACACGAATGCATGTTCCTCTAGACTACCAAGACGCGTCGCTGTGTCTGTTGCGGACAGGCTTCCGACCTGTCGCTGGTCCGCAAGCAGAACCTCTCCGTCGATGCAGCCGGGGTGTTCTTTGGGCGCTTCATCCGCATTAAGACGTCCAAGGAGCAGGGCCTGGCCTTGTTCTCGGATGCCGACTTCATCACCTGCCCGCTGTACGCCATTGCAGTAGCGCTGGCCACCCTGTCAGATCCGTCCGCTGCGGTGCTGGACAACTTACCCGATATACCGTTGGAAGCCGCCGTCACATTGTCGCAGGCAACGCCGTTGGTGGAGATGTTGAACCACCCCGAAGGGTTCGTCGCCCTTGACGCCGCTGGTCCACCAGCCGCTGTCGCTCACAGCTGCCGCTGATGTTCTGATCATCTACCCGCACGCCAACCGGCTGCTCGTTCGATTCGCACATCCTGCTGGCGTTCTTTCGTCGCTGACGTCGCACTCGTTCCGGCGTGGTAGCACCCACACTCACATAACGTTCCCCCGACCTTCGACCGTGGTATGTCTACGACAGAAAAAGGATTCACCTATATTTTCAACACAAACGGAGAAGATTGCATGGTTAGCAAAGCCCGCAGGGGCCACGACATCAACGCTCTCGTGAAGTCCTTCGACTAGAAGCCGTTCGACGTCGAGACGCAAGTGAAGATTGCGGCTCCAGGGCTCGCTGTTCACGAACTGCTATAAGACGGAGATATCCAAGTAAATTCGAACTTCGTAACTTGAAGCCGTAGGTTGTCAGCCTCGGACTGGAAGGATACAGCCGAAGTACTGCATACCAGGGTGTTTTCCGACATGTTTTCGACAGGAGTCCGCTCATTCATTTCATCTCCTTCATTAATCTCCTCAGGGAAGTAATGCTTTCACCCACCAAAGTATTTTCGGGTAAACTCGACACCTTCGCTTGGGTCTTTTCGGGTTTACTCGATACGGCGGCTTGGGTCGTTTCGGGTTTACTCGATACAGCGGCTTGGGTCTTTTCGGGTCGATTTGATACCTTCTGTTGTTTTGCGGACATCGAGTTGGACTGTGATCTTGGGGCTTTAGCCTTCTTCTGATAAAGATCATTGCACTTGAAAAATCGATTAATCCACGAATTGAGTGCCCCTTTTGCTTTCTCGGAAACTCCTTGGCGCATTTCGCTCCAATAGAGCTGCGTGACATCTTCTCACCGCGAAGCGCTTTCTCCTTGACGAGCGTAACAACAACAGATTCACTCACTTGATGCGAAAGTGGCTTTCCAGGACGTGGAGAGAGGATTAACTTTCGTAGAGAAGTGCACATCTTCCGCGGCGAAATAACCCAGTTGCGTACTTCGTAGAATATCGGTTGCTTGCGATACTTCGTCTACGTTCCAGCCGTGTTCATTTGTTGCTAGGACGATTTCGATTTTGTCACCAACGGTGTGTCGGCCATCGGGGATTGTTGATTCGTGTCGTCTTTCTGGAGAGTGGGTGGTATCAACAGATTTCGGGTATTCTGGACAGGATTTTTTTTCGGGTATACTCGATGTAGTTGTTTTCGGGTATACTCGTGGGATAACCAACTATTCTGAGATTTTACAGGTATACTCGATAAGTTCCTTGCGTATTGTTCGATCGCCGGACTGCAACCCCATTGAGAACGTTTGGTCGGTTCCAGCGGCGCGGGTTTACGATCACGGCCGCCAGTACCGCAGGGTTAGCCAACTCGAGGCTGCCATGTCGGTGGCATGGGACTTCGTTGAGCACGACCAATTACTCGAGCTCACGGAGTCCATGCCTCGCCGCTGTCTCGCCGTCATAAAAAAAATGATATTTCACAAGTACTAACTTTAATATAGAATTTTGTATGGCGTGATATACAAGGTGTATGTTTTGCCAGAAAATGAGCGTTGGCTAGATGGCACTGTGATCACGTATTTTATTCGAGAACAACGGCTCGACCTTCAATTTCGACTGCCAGCTACTTGGGCTTATTATTACCACGTCTCGCAAACTGGATGTCTTGTGTACTTGAACATGCTATCTCATAGGTTCAGCAAACAATACAAATTCCCTGTCTACTATCCCACCGGTTTTGGGATAGTAGACAGAGAATTTGTATTGTTTACTGGACCTAGGGCGCGCCACTTCAGGGAAAACGCACCGGAGCAGAAAGCGGAGTGAGGCCGGAGATGCCCAATGGACGAGTCGCCACCTTCGTGGGGGAGGCGCGGTCCGCGATGGTCGGCAGGCGACAGGCGGAAAATCGTGGTATGGACTGCTTGCTTGGCAGCAGGCAGGAGCAGCAACTCGCGATACGCCGCCCGATAATGGCCGCGAAGAGCAAGCCAAAATGCCTCCACTGTAATTAATATTAGTTCCAACTAACTCGATGCGTCCGCTGCTGCCGGGGCCACCAAACGCCTGCCCTCAGCGTCGCGTTGGCGAGGTTGATCTGCGCCCTGCAGAACCGGATGGCACAGGCGCCCACAGTGGGCAACGTTTTTTGCAACAGCAGGAGAGGGTTGGAACTGGTTGCCGCGGCACGCCGCAGCATGGCGCTGGAGCTTCAGCAGGCGCTGACCACCATGGCGGAACGGCGCACCATCGTCGCATCGGCCTGCTCGTACAGGGGCCGCCGTCCGGACGTGGCCTTCCTTGTCTATTGCATCGCCCGCAAAAGAGGCACCATTGAGGGAGTGCTGGCCCACTGGGCTCACGGCCAGCCATGGAACCAGCCAAGGCCGGTTCCCGACCCCGTCAATCATCCACTGAGGGTCGGCCGTCGGATCTACGCCCTGATGCGCGCCGGCACCGTCTTCCGTACCCAGGCTGAGTTGGCGGCCGCCGTCGGGCTCAGCCGACAGCAGCTCTACAGGGTGCTCGCACAACTGGAGCGGATGAAAGTTACGACCACAGAATTCTCTATCGACCGACACTCGGATTTTTTTTGGCACTATATACGATACGTTGGACTGGCGAGGGAGGGGTAATCGTCGTCATGTACTCGCTGACTCATGAAGACGTGATGGCTCTGCTGACCAGCCAAGCGGAGCACAGATTGCTTTCGGGGGACGACTTTCTTCAAGTTTTGGTTATTTTGGATTGGAAATTGGCGCACAGTCTGCCAGCAAGCCTGCCATCGAGGCGCTGGTGTGCTCGAGAGTTCATATCCGTGTTAATCAGAACTCTCGGGGCGATCCGGTACACCACAAGGTACATTGCAACTTGTCTTAACTAGTTAAGATTGCCATAGCCTAACTATCGTCCTCTACGTTTTTCCCTCTAGTTTACCACCATTGTTGACAAATTTTTCTGCATCATTGGCTCGGACAACGACTCTAACAATGTTTTCGAGCGTAGCTGGGAAGACTTGACGTACTATTTCAACCTGCCTTAAGTGAACCGGATAATCGAGATGTGGCATGGCTAATGGGATCTGTGCACCGAGCTCACGGTGGAGCGTATGGTTCATCACGATCTGCCTTGACTCGACCCGCTCCAGTGCGGCCCGCTCCTGTGCGATGCACGCTTGGTCCTGCAGGAAGCTCGCCAGCATCTCGATTACGTAGTCTTCACTCAGGCGCGTCATGTTGAGGAATGTGCAGCCTCAAACGCGGCACGACTATCCCAAAAAAAAACTCTAGTTGGTACATTACGGCGGGCGCATCACACCATACAAGCTAAACCAAGGCAGCATGGAGGCGGCGTATGAAGTGACTTGTGGTCTCACCGCACGATTTTCGTACGAGAAGTACCGAATCATCCTTGTACCGGTGACTTCCGTTAGCTTTGAATATAAACGTACTGTAAGGTTTGTTACCTTCTCAATTCAGCAAACGGACGCCACCATGGAAGCACTGCGCCGTGAGATCACACACTTGCGCGTCCGGCTTGACGAGAAAGAGAAAGCGTTTGCAGAGAAGGAGACGGCGATTGCAGGCAAGGACCAGTTGATTGCAGCTTCCGAGAGGGTATCAACCAGCTACAAGACTGAGAGGGACAACTACACTACGCTGCTCGATCGAGAGAAGAGCGAGCATGCCAAGGGCCTCAGGCGTCACTACCGCGAGCGTCTGGCTCTAATAAATGACATCGGCGGAAAGGTGGACGGTCGACTCGTCACTCATGACCAGACCAAGCGCGTGATCGTGACCCGCCTCGACGACCTGGATGGCAAGCTCACGACCCACCCAAGCCACACGGATTCGAGGTCAGTTCTTCGCCAAATACTGGTGTCTGAAAGTAATATTAACCTCGCTGTCGGCCCGTGGATCCGGCCGCCTATACTTGACCTCCATACGCATCAACTCGTCCCGCATGGTTTCGCGGGGATGGATACACGTGCCAGATCTTTTTCGACTGTATCGAGGTCGTCGGGTTCATCAGTAGATTCCGGTTTTGTTTTTGTAACATCCGTAATATATATGATAATTTGCAACTACGGACCTGGGGGGGAGGGGGGGGCATCGCTGGGGTTCAGGTCGTGCTAAGGCATCGACGCCCTGTGCATTCCCGAGGAGTGCGACGTTGCTACGAGACGCGCTCGCGTACGGATCCGCCGAGTTGGTGCGCTTATGAAAGGAAGCAATGGTGCGTACACACAACGATCATGTTCTTGGTTCTTGTGGTCTCTATTGGAGTGGCAGAGCACAATCAAGTTGACGAAGCACACGAGACTGGCAGACCATCAGCAGTCGGAACCCACTCGAGGGCAAGAGTCTCAGACAGCAGGAACGTACCAAAGTCGAAATAGAAGGCTGCGGCTGGTGAAAATTTGCTGACCGCAGAGCAATTCACTTCGAAATATTCTTCGTTCCAAACATCCTTTCCTCGCAAGCATGGTCCGCTTCTAGTAGCTTCAACAGTCGATGGGATCACTTGGGCAGAGATGCCAAGCACCTAGATGAAGAGAAAATATCAACCAACGATTCTGTTGAATTAGCTGGACTAATGTTGTTGTAAATGTTACGTCAGTTCTTCTCACCAGTATGATAGCTTCATCTGACTAGCGTAAGACTTTCACAAATCAAACTAATCCTATCTACTCTAGAAATTTTGTTACTGTCAATATTGATTGATCGCGATCACATGAGATGAACGAATCAGCGCAGATCCTTGAACGCCCACTTTTTGTCACGGTTGTAAAATTTAGCTGAAGCAGAGGCCATGGATTTGGAAATATGCCGTCGATTTGAAATGAGATTATGATAGGAGTCAACGCCACATGACGTTCACACAATCTGAATCGCGCCGGCGATGGATCGACGCTCGATGGGAATAGCACAACCAATGGAGCTAGAAGTGCGATATGAGTTCTAGATTTCTAGATAGTTGAAATTGCATGGCACTGATGGTCGATGATGATAATGGGGGGTCCGGTTCAGTGATGTGGAACAGGTAGGTGCTATCAGATGCCCAGTGAAGATAATTTCACTGGCCTTCCATCATGCGACCCGGTACTAAGTTTATGCGGCTGACGAAGAAACCCCAATTGGCATGGCCCGCCTATAGCAAATATAAGTCGGTTTCAGCTACGTTTTTTTTTCTTCGATAACAGAGCTTAGCAATTAGAAGCGTACAATTCATACGACGAGCAACTCTCCCAGTCTCCCATTTTCGTTTCTCAAACGTAAACTGTTCGTGCTCAATTGCTTTTCGCCCGTTCATTGACGTAGCAAAGGCTGTCAGGACCCGATCCATGTGCTGACAATATGAAAATCGCGCCCTTTCGTCTGTCCGTATCACTAGTACAGCCCCCTCATTCGAACTGCCATCATTTTTTGTCTGCAGAAATGTCGTATCAGTGCAAGAGTAGAGCAGGGTATGCGACAGTGTACCGAAATTTCCGGGAACGATCCGCGAAAACACTGGGGCCCCTGGCCCTCACCTGCTGAGCCCCGTGTCCTCAGGCCGCGGATACATCTGGTGAGGGCCGTTATTAACTGCGGTTGTTTGCGGTAGTGCAGGTAGTCTAGTAGTTTATGCGACATGATTTTTTTGCTGGGACAGGGCTGAAAAGTAGTTTGTGCAGTAGTCGGACTACCAGGTCAGTTTGGGGTGGTAGAGTGTTTTGTCCGAGTAGTTTACTTCACAAACGATCCTTATCGCAAGCTCCATGACCCCCCTCACGACCCCCACGACGCCAGTCTTCGACGCCACTCACGTCGCTAGCGACCTCCAGTCCAACCCCTCGTCGCCCTGCTTCTCGTCGTGCGGCTCTCCGTACGAGGAGAGCCGTAGATTGACTGGTAGCATTTGCGCCAGAAGCGAGTCTCTACAGCTAGCCCAGGACTCACAGATCCCAGCATCTCAACTGATTCAAGCCTCGCAGCGAACCCAGCACGACGTTGAAGATTCGGCGGCAAGCCCACTACATGCGAATGCACACGCATCGCGTCACGCTGCTTCTACAAAAAGCCTAAGGTTTTCTGCTCGCCCCTCGTTCTCTCTGGCGGATGTTGAGGTGAAGTCGCGCTATGTTGAGCAGGATGGCGAGACAGTGGAGGAGACTTACGTCGTAATTGACGGCTACGACGGCTCAGAGTATCGGTACGCCGACGTACGCAAAATGTGCACGCAATTGGGCGTGTCGGGCTACAAGAACCGCTCGAAGGCGGTGATGCTGGACCTGATCACCCAGAGCAAGGTTAACAACGGTCAGTACGACGCCGTGTTCCAGGAAAAGAAGCGTGCACGCCATGACCCGCCACGGAAGCAAGCACAGGATCCTTTTCGGCTGCTAAACATTCTCTTCTCCGACTTCTTCGCAGGCCGCTTGGATGCACTAGGTGACAAACGCACTCGTAAAGACCTAGACGGCTGTGTCTCACCGGAGCAAGCCTTCTGGAAAGACGTCCAGCGTGCATTTCTCGATACCTCAAGCGAGGCCAACGGGCGACTTGCCTTCACGGACAAGAGCGCTGTGCTTCGGGCTTCTTCAGTGGACCCATCCGTCGTCATCGAGCACGATTGGATTGGGCTACAGAAGATATGGCACAAGCTGGTAACCGATTATGAAGAGCCCCTGCGTCGATTCACCAAGTCTGGTACTCACTCGAACCAGTTCTACAAGTTTTGCCAGGGGCGCGTGGACATGCTCTACCTACACGAGTGGCTGGAAGTGCGTCCAGGGCTGACGGCAGCGGTGACGCGCCATTTAGACAAGGACGTCTTCTACGACAGCAACCAGCCGACAAATACCCCGGCAACTACAGCACCAAAACGGCAACGCTCGGAGCTTGCAGAAGCCATTCGGGAGCTAGTGCACGAGCGTGTTCAAGCTAACAGCGGAAGAGCAAAACAAGAGGCAATGCACGAGTGGTTCGAGGTCTGCGATCGACTTCAAGACTTGTGTCATAAGCGCAATGAGGAGGAGGATGACGATCTTGTGGACCAGATCAATACAGAAATCAAGATTCTTAAAGGGAAGAGAGATGAACTAGCTAAATGTATTTAGGCCCCGTGACGACGTTCTAGATTGTGCTGAGGTCGACTTAGATTACTTTCTTCAATGAAAGATACCATTCGATCTCTGAGGACTGAAACGCCTTGAACGTTTATGGTTGGCTTCGAGGCAGGAATGTATCCAACTTGATACACGATTTCGTCGATGGTCGTGTTCGCTGGCGAGTACTGGCGGTGATTAATACAGTAGTTATGAAGGCGAGCAATGGCAATTATCACTTTACTTGCCATGGCGATTCCGACCTGAAGCGGCGATCTCAGCCGCCTCCATTTCGTAGTCATCAGCCCAAATGCCTGCTCGATCTTGATTCGCTGTTGGCTGAGGTAATAGTTGTAGTTATCGTTCATCTTGTTCATCTTCTGCGAGCCCCCAAACGGCGTCAGCATGTGCTCCGAGGGTACATAAGCACCGTCTCCAATGAGATAGCGTGCGCTAGGGAGAGAAGCCGTGTAGTGCACCAGCGACGTCTGACGAAAAGCTCGGATATCACTCGAGCTTCCGGGGGCAGCGATGGCCATGAAGGTGAACCGACTCATTGAGTCGCACACAGCTTGCACATTTAAGCCCATAGCTTGATAGTGTCCGGAGAAAAAGGAGCGTGCGTTGCGAGTTGTGGAGGTGCTTGGAGTCTTAATGCGGATGAGAACGCCGTCAATACACCCGACGCAGCCGTCAAATATACCATCTGTGCTGCACTTCGCAAACTCTTTCGCTGCAGAATCGATCGCTTCTTGTGTTGAAGGCAGCTGAATGTCAAGTTCATTGCAGGATAGTATGGCATCAATCCCCTTGTGGAGGCAGCGGAAGAACGACGGCACGCTGACATGACCAACATCAGAAATGTCCAGATACGAGCCCCCAGCAAGCCACCGTAGGGTGCAATGAAGAACGACTTCTGCTGAAATTGGGGCTTCACCAGTTCGTTTGGTCGACATCCGCCTGTCCACTTCGAGTCCAGGGCCCAAAACGTCAACCAAGTTGTTAAAGGACTGCTCGTCCATGCGATAGGTTCGGTCAAACGTCTTCTGTCGGCGCAGTTCCAGCACGTGGGCGCTCCAAATAAGGCGCTGCCTGCAGTAGAAACTGTCCCGCACAGCGAGCGCTTTCGCAGCGGTGGACACGCAACAAATGATGTCCTCGCCCCGCTCTTCCTGCTCGCGCCTCTCACGAGAAGCACGAAAGCTCTCGGCTGCGGTCGCCTTGACTGCGGTCATGCACTTGCTTCACGATGTCTTGCTTCCTGCTGGCTCCGATTTCCGAATGAGAGTATTGCAACCCGACAACAGTCGACCGCTCGACCACCCGATTCGTTCTTGTCCACTGCATAAACTACCCCCCGTAGTGCGAACTACAAACTACCCGAACAACCAAAACTACTCCAGATAATAACGGCCCTGAGTCACGATGGTCCCCGTCCACTGGTGAGTCACAACATCTTCGGTCCCCGGAACCATCTGGTGGACCACAATGACGTCAAGGTCGAGGTCTCTGACCAAGAGACAATACACCAAGATAGGATGTACGCCGCGACTTGACGGCACGACGGCCCAAGCCACGCAAGTTCAGGAGCCCACGACCAAGTCGCTGTTAGCCGTCGAAGCAGAAAAAATATCAGAACAACGGTCAAGAGAGCCCACTCATCGGTCTCTGAGCTGTGATATTAGCAAAGGGTCCTGAGGATCCCACAAGTCCCGATCCTGTTAGAAATCGAGCTCAGTCCCAATAAATTCCCGGAAAACCAAGGCCCACGGCAAGATTATGTGCCCATGGTGTCTCACCAGACACCTGTGTTCTAGTATATGGAGTTGTGACTTAGGGCCCCGGGATTCCGGGGGCACTGAGCAAGATTCTAAGACTCAGGGGGCAAACCGCGAGACATCATGGCCCCAGGGACATCAGGATACCAAAGAAATATATCGCACGGGTCTAGGGGCCCCAGGCAATTTGGCCAGCACCAGGACACCCGGACAGGATATGCATCACTATAGGACGATGCAGCAACCCCACGAGCTGCGAGGTCAAGGTCAAACCATAGTGGGTCCAAGTAGTTAGCCCGCCCACCGGACCGGATACACATTTAAATGACTGCCAGTGGCTTCCCGCCGCTAACAGGAGCTCTAGTTTAGTCTTACTTTTCCCCCCTTTCCAAGAAGAACTCCGCGTTAAGGAATAGTTTGTGGTCTTGGGAATTACGCTAGAAGACTCTCCCCAGGTAATTTATTATCATCTTTGCCAGGGTTTTCCTAGGAAGCCCCAGGCATTTCATATTTGTGGCTCTGGAGCACGGTCTGGCCGGCACAGATCAGCGCATTCAATATTATTCGGATCTCACCGCCCCGGAAACCATTTACGGCTGTCACCGGTGGAGTATCTCTCCGAAAGACCTAGAGTACATATTGCACTTGCGTGTACCCTTCCGCCCCGGGACTTTGGTAGCTGTCCCTGAGCGATTGTTTGTTTGATACTCTCCAGTGTACCTGTGAGGCTCGAAACTAATGACCTCAAACAGATCGTCTTCCCCTGATCTAAACTACCATTCGTAAGGAGGTACACAAGGCGAGGTTACTGACCGAGTCCCCGGGAACTTGTCTTTCTACATAGGCTTATTTCCCAGAAACGCACGGCCCCGGATGAATCCCATGTCCAGGCGAAGCCGGATATTCTCCTGACTCAAGTGTGTATAGCGAATGCGCGTGAAATAACAGGAAGGACAGGGTGTTCAGGGCGAAAGCCCCAAGCGCTATGCCACAGGTAGCTCAGAAGGATAATGTAACGGTGTCATTAGGAATTGCTCAAGTCCACAACGCAAACACTTTAGGTGCAGATGATATTTTCATTTTTTATCAACGCGCTGAGATCGATGCTACGTCTGCCGTCTCCGATAGCAGTAACACGAATGCAGACGACGAAATGTCTGCAGACGTCTGAGAACTTGCGGGCTTTCAACTGACGCGTGCCATCCCCTGGTTGACACATCACAACGCGGCAGCTTCAGGCATACGGACTTGTTTTCAGCAGGAGTCCTCGAAGAGTTAAATCGATATATGTGTTTGAAAACCAGATTATTGTTTTTATGGCGAACGTACTAGTATGTTCCCAAACATTTGTCATCTCATGAAAAAAAAACACGATAAAATGTGGTTGGCGATCCGCTTCAAGCAAGCAGCGCTTTAATCTCAAAGTCGGTGCGAGGCGCGAGTCCGAGTTGAAAGACGGTGCGCAGCCATACTTCGCGCGTCCATTTGATATTCCTTAAGCCTAGTCAAGGAGAAGATTGCTCGGCTTGAACGCCTTGGTGCCATCGTGCGCGATGCCAACAGTCCATAGGCAGTACCAGCTTTCATCACCCGATGAAGGACAATATGGTGAGCTTCTTGACCGACTTCCACCGCCTTAATGCGCTTATCGTTCGGCAATCGTTTCCGATTTCCAAGTTTCTACAGGGCCTCGGTCGATTCCGATTTGTCACGTCCTTGGACATCTACTACTCGAGCGCCCATCCCGAGTCTGCTTGTTCGTGTTGCCGTGGGCCAAGTATCGGTATATACGTCTTCCAATGGGAATCAGCACGGGTTCTGATTAGTTCCAGCGACGCTTTCGTTTGATGTTCAGCGACCTCGACGATATGCTCATCATCACGAACACGATGTTCGCTGCCTTGAGCACGTTCGCATCGTGCCCGAGCGCTTACCTTCCAGTGGCCGTCAAGTTAAGATGGCAAAACGTTGGAGGCGGATTACCTCGGCTACTAGCTGACCCGCGATGTATCCAGCCGCAGGTCGACCAAATCAAGCAGTATCTTGCTTGCCAAAAGTACACGAAAGCCAGAAAAAGCCAGATATGTGCCGGGTGTGTTCTACAAACTCAGATACGGACTCAATGCAGTACGATATCTACAATTTTTGTACGACGTACTGCGTTGAGTCCGCATCTGAGTTATATTTAACCCTTTCGCGGTGCGAGGGCGCGTTTCTCGCCGTTTAACGCTGTTTCCAAAACACGGTGACAAATGGACTTCTAAGAAGGGCGAATCTTGCACCCTATTAGCCTGATCCTGCGCTCGACCTACCGTGCAATATTACTACTAGGGATGGGCAAATGCATGCATTGATGGCATTAATGCACTACACAAAAGCATTAATGGCATCGATGCATGCATGTATTGCAAAGCAACAGGTTCTCGTTTTAAGCTAACACTCAAACTTGTGTTCCTCACTACCTTCGTACGAATATGGATTGCTGTTGGTAAAGGAGCTCAGGCTTGCATTGCTGTCGTCCGAGTCCGCGCTGCTGTCACCCACCGTTGTTTCTTCATCGTCATCGTCGTCCTCACTCTCACTCTCTTCGTTGAGTTAGTAGAAGATGTTGGTCTTCGCGTCCTTGTTGTCTGCATTACAATAGATGAAATCAAGCTTCTCCACCCGTCCAGCATCCAGCCAATTTCGCCGCTTGGTATGGATAAAGTCGTGGATGCTCCATAATCGCTCACTCGACGCAGACGAGATTGGGATCGTGAAGATCATGACAGCCAACTGAGCCAACAGTGGGAAATCGTCGCGCTTCTCGTCAGGCTCTTTGCCACACTTGTCGGTCCACCATGACAATGCCGAGACAGCCGAATGGTCCGCACGCGTCTCGGATGACCACCTCTCTCGTTTGGTGTAGAAGTCAGTCGCTTCAGCGCCATTTTGCCTCTCTTCAGCGAGTGTTGACACAATTCCCATCCTTCTAGCAATCGCCTTGACTCGTGGTCAGGTCTGCGTCCACGAATTCCGAGGCTGTCTTCGTCTGGTCGAGCAGGAACGAAACTCCCATGGTATCCGTGTGCAAAAATGCCCACTTGGAAGTTATTACCTCCCGGATACTTGTCTGCACGCCTCTGGGTACATTTGAAAGGGGCTCCTTGTACCGCGGTACACGCTGAAGTTGGCTGAATGCCAGTACACCATCGAAATACAACACACGTCTTGCTCCAGCATGCGATCACATCAATCAGTGGCTCCAGAAGCATTAGCGTTAGCTTCAGCCGCTTCCAGAACTCCTTGCCTTCAACAACAGCTCGAGCTTCATTCAGCTTTGCAGGTCTCCGCCCAAACCGCTTCAGGAACTTCTTCTGGCGAAACAGTCGTCCAATGACGCGTTGATTGTCGCTGACGCTCTTGATGCACTCAAAGTTGGAATACCATATTGTAGGTACAGGCAGGCGTAGGGTGCGATGGTGATCCTCTTTGGATCCGCGCTGTAGCTTGCGAAACCGGGCAAGTAGCTGCAGTCGGTTTCTGATGAACTTGGCTAGCTTGACGGATTTGTCAAGCTGGGTTCGCATCCAGGGCAGACGGAGTATCTCTTCGAGAATGAGATTGAGGGCGTGACTGCTGCATCCATTGCACGAAAGCTTTCGCTCCCTCTCTAGGATGCCCCATGCTTTCGGCATGACAGGAGCGTTTTCAGTTGTCACGGATACCACAACCACTCTCCCAGCAGCCAAATTGATCTCGTCGATGACAGATCCAATTTTTTCAGCTATGTACTCGGATGTCTGCTCTGTTTCACCGGTTCGTCGGGTACACCAAAGTTGCGGCCTCATGAGAGGCGATACTACGATGTAGTTGACGACCTTCTCCTTGCTGATGCTTGACCACCCGTCAGACACTACACCCAGCGTCGGCTCATCTCGTAGTCGTGCAATCAACTCGTTCTTCTCACGCTGGTACTCGTCGGTCAGCCGTTTACCAGCCAACGCCTTCCTAGTCGGTAAGTGCTTCTCCATGTTTCGGGTTGCAAGACCGTTAAAGCCTGACGCATGCGAGGGACATTGATGACTCGGAAGGGGAGTCCAGCAGCGTAGAAGCCCCGTGCAATGTCCGATTGATAGCGCTTCTTCTCTTCCCTGGCGATGCCTCCGGCGTAGGGCGTGGTCGGCTGCGACTGCGACAACGAGGTTCCCGTCATGACGGACTCTTGCGCGGCTTCCGGCGAGCGTGTTGCGCTGCGCTTCTTGCCCTTCTGGCGTTTGCTCTTCTGCTTCTTGACAGGCTCTCCGTAGCGACGCCATTTGGTCGGTTCTGGCTCCGCTAAGTTAAGGCACGACGCCAAATGCTTCAGCAAGTTTCTGCTGGGCTGGCACTTCAACAGCTTCAGGTTGCAGTGGTTGCAGATGGCGTCGGGGTAAGTGCCGCCGGTGTAGATAAATTCTTGCCACACAGGGTGCTTTCGTCCACGCGGCATTGCTGGCGACTTTGCGAGTTGAGGTGGGGGGGGGGGGGGGGGGGTGGGGGGGGGGGGGCGGGGGGGAGGAGGAAGACGCCGTCCACGGTGTGGAGGGCACTCCACAGCCCATTCCCATGCTGGTAGGCTGC
>JAABLK010000903.1:0-14203 GCA_012295415.1 Phytophthora chlamydospora | reverse complement strand
AATTGAGCACCTGCAAACTACTCGGCTCTTTGGACGTGTCTTCCCGTCCGCTTCACGACCGAGCCGGGGGCCAAAGTACAAATCCTATCGTATCCGCTTGAGCACAGAGGTTCATTCTGCCATCAGCCAAGTTTTGAGGAAGCTGTTCATTCTCCAAACTGTATCTTGATACGGTTGTATTTACGCGATCAGCTTACTGACCTAGCATTTACTCGGCTGGGCTGGTTGGCACAGATAACGAGTCCGTTCTGCACTGCTTTGATTACCGCAAGAACTTTGTCGTTCCAGCCTCAGCCTCAGCGATGGTAATAGTTGCTCTGCTCTTCGCATTCGTGCGTACGAAAGCTAGCTGGACAAGTCTATCAAGCTGGGATCCAACGCACCTGGTGATGAACTCTGTGGCTGTCGTCTGCGTGGTGTTCAAGTCACGACCGAGAAAAATGCAAAGGGGGTCAAGTATCTCGAGGTGGCCCTTGTTGAGAATGAAGACACAATCGAAGATGAGGCGATCAGCAAACTCGAATTCGTGAGCGAGGAGAAGCTAGTGTACCACCACGCGTCGCGGCTCGCGATCGCTCTTGGTAGTCTCGTGGTATTCCCCGCGGTTGTGGTGGCAGTTCGTTGCCAGTGTTCTCCTCTGGTTGCGTACGCCGGAATAAACGCGACACTCAACGAGTTGTTCGCCCACGCCTTTCAGCCTGCCCCGACGGATGTTGTTTTCACGGACGAGAAGGGTGATCAGCCTTGGGTCAAGACGTTTATCCACCCAACTGAGAAGTATGAGCTGTTCGGAGAAGAGTCGTTGTATCGGCGTACGACAGGCTTCCAAGGAGAGCTCGCTTTCGACGTCAGCGTACAGAACGACAACCCGCCGAACGTGTTAGTGATCGGAGTCGAGTCCTTTCGCTTCCAGGACTCGCACTACCTCGTTGGAGACAAGGACCCGTCCAACTTGTTCAAGGGGGCCAACATGACCATCACGCCGAACTTCGACAAGTGGGCCAAGCGTGACGATTGTGGTCGAGCTCTCCCACGAGCCGCTCTCTGGAGAGTTTGCTGTTTGATCAAGCCCCCTACGACAGCACTGTGAAGACAGGGATCACCGGCGGCCGGAAGGAGACGAAGCTGTCAGGATTGCCGCAGTTTTTCAAGGCCAAGAAGTACGAGACGTACTTCACCACTGGTTGCCCGACACGGTTCGAGAGCTGGGATGTGTTTCTCACCTCTCACGGCTTTGACGTTGTCTTGGAATCCGAAGCGATGAAGCTACTGGCACAAAGCAAGCTTGGTATCAAGCCTGACGACTGGCGTGGGGACGCACAGCGCGGATTCAACTGGGGAGTCCACGATGACATCAGCCTGCAGCTATTGGGAGACATGCTGCTTGAGAAAACGAAGCTGCAGAGCAAGCGAATGGCTGATGGCAAACGGAAGAAGCCGCTTTTCGTCACGCACTACACGATCTCAAGCCACTCGCCATTCAAAGCACGACCAACTTGGTACAAGAAGTCCAAGAAACCAGACTTCTCCGCGCTGTATGAAGGGAGAAAACACGCTGCAGACATCAAGAACTACTTGGAAATGCGGCACTTCACCGACATGGAGCTGGGTAAATTCATGGATCGGATGGAGAAGGAGGGCGTTCTGAACGACACGATCGTCGTCATCGTGGGCGACCACGGCCAAGCCCCCGAAGCAGATATTATGAACACGGACGAGGAGTCCGTCACGCGTGTGGCAGGGGCCATTATCGCGGAGGGCCGACTGGGTGGAGCAGCCGGCCTCGTGATCGAGGATGCAGTAGAGCACTACGACATTCTCAATACGCTGGCGGACATCACAGGGGTGCCCAAACGAGGGTTCGTTCAGAACGGCGTCGGACGGTCACTCAAGCGGAAGGTCCGGTTCGGAGAGCGCGTGGTGTTCTCCAACGACCCGAGCCGCAAGATGGCCATCGTACGTGGTCATCAACGGCTCCGATATGACCAAGTGAGACACGGAAACCGACCACAACATGACCAGCGATGTCTTCCCAGAGCTGTCGGAGAAAGAGCAGGAGGATTGGGAAGGCTGGCGAGATAATGGACGGAGAATCACCGCGTATTATAAGAAGCGCTGGGACGAGAACTGCCTGCGAGCAGTCAATTGCACTGAAGGAAGGGAGATAGATAACACGCTTAGAACCTAGGTAGTATTTTTCAACGTACATGTACTAGTTGTCCACAACGTAAGTGTGATCGTGAATGCCTAGTGCCACCAAAGTGTGGGGTGCCCAAACTTTTGTCTTCTGGCAAGCTAGAGCATCTTCAGCCCTAACTTTCGCGTGCACCAGCCAAGATTGCAACAGCTCAGCCCTGGCTCAGCATCAACGGACCTGGGCTGATCGCTCCCAAGCGTTGAACCAAGAGAGATCTCCTCCGTTCCTCTCAACCCCCACATCGAAATCGTTGCTTGATGCGAGATATGACAATTCATCTTCACTTTCAGCAACAGTCGAAAACGTGCGCACACCGTGCATTTGTGGGGATGAACCACGCCCCGGGTTATCTGGCTGGCTGTCTCTGTTTACAAACGCCTTGCAGACTGTAAACTGTGATGCGAGGCTTCGCAGAGGATAAATAGGAGCTTCGTCTGGTTGTCCAGCAGGAGGGTTTTAGGAGAGGATAAGCTCCTCGATGGGAAGCCCCGTTCTAACAGAAAAACAAGCTTGTGGAGTCACAATGAGCCTACAAAGCCCTCAGCTCATGCAAAAGGGCTTTCCATCGCTTGTACGATCCGCTCTGGGCAGTGGACGCTCATTTCTGAGTTCGCACCCGGTGCCTTCCCGAGCCTCGGGTCTCGTCGGTGACTGATGGAGTCACACAGCCTACTTGCCGGTACGAGAGACCACCACTCGGCTCGGTGTCGCTTTCCACACGACGAGGAGGCCGAGGCGATCACCCCTGCTGATACGTCAGAGACCAAGGCTTCTCGACGAAAAGGACGACTGACGGACCTCCTCGCTTTACCCTGGTTTGGGTGGTTGTTTGTCTACGCGTTCGCGCTCTTGTGCTTCTCAGTCTGTCGATGTCTGGCGCTCCCAGCTTTGGTCGAGATGTACGGCAGTCCGCAGGACTACACGTTGGGCTTCACGTTCGCAGCACTGGGGCTCGGATTCATGGAGGACTTCGTCTGCACGACCTACTTCGCGTTCAGTCTATGGCTGTTTGATGTTGTGAAGCGGAGAGTGGTCGGACGATTCGAGCAGAAGGACGGAGACGCTGTGCGGGTTGTCGCCAACACAGCAACCTTTGCAGTCTCGTGGCTTTCCTTCATCGTCGTGATGGCGCCTTTCGCTGCCGACTTGCTGCTCATTGTCAACCGCAACATGCGCTTCACGTTTGACCTCCTGGCTGCAGTGATCAAGGAACGACATCACCTCAACGCCGCCCCCATCTCGCCCACGGAGATCCAGCGAGGCTACGTTGCTGCAGCGATTCTGATGAGTGTGGCTACGCTCTTTGCGCTCGCTCGTACGAGGGTGAACTGGGCCGACCTGTCAGGCTGGAATCCTGTGAGCCTTCGAACTCGGAGAATTGAAGGTGGCGTCAAGTACGTAGAGCTCACGCTCGAAGAGGGCAGCGACGGCTCGACATCGGACAGCTCAGCGGAGGATGAAGACACTGACAACGTCTCCACGGAACGCGATGCCCGAAACTTCCAGAAGCTGGTCTGCTACCACACGTTACGGCTCATGGTCGCTCTCGTGAGTCTCGTGGTTGTTCCTGCTGTCGTTGTGGCGACTCGTTGCCAGTGTTCTCCTCTGGTCGCGTACTCAGGGCTCAACGCCTCGCTCAACGAGCTGTTCGCTCACGCGTTGCAGCCTGCACCGACAGAGGCCAGTTTCACTAACGTCAAAGGAGGCCAGCCTTGGGTCGAGGCGTTTATCCACGCAACCGAGAAGCACGAGCTTTTCGGCAACGATACGCTTTACCGACGCACCACTGGCTTCCAAGGAGAGCTCGCTTTCGACGTCAGCGTACAGAACGACAACCCGCCGAACGTGTTAGTGATCGGAGTCGAGTCCTTTCGCTTCCAGGACTCGCACTACCTCGTTGGAGACAAGGACCCGTCCAACTTGTTCAAGGGGACCAACATGACCATCACGCCGAACTTCGACAAGTGGGCCAGGCGTGGAGTCGCTTTACGCAACATTTGGTCGAGTAACCCCACGAGCCGCTCCCTCGAGAGCCTCTTGTTCGCTCAGGTTCCCTACGACAGTGACGTGACGACAGGGATCACCGGAGGCCGGAAGGAGACGAAGCTTTCTGGGTTGCCGCAGCTCTTCGACGCCAAAGGCTACGAGACGTTCTTCACCACTGGTTCTTCCATCACGCTCGACGACTGGAACGTGTTCCTGCCTAGTCACGGCTTCACGAACGTGTGGGAGGCGAAAGCGATGATCCTGCTGGGAGAAAAGCACGTCGGGATCAAGCGCCCTCAATGGTTTGGCCCCGAGCGCCGAGCATTCAACTGGGGCGTCCATGACGATCTGAGCTTCCAACTGCTGGGCGACTTGCTGCTGCACAAGTCAAGGAAGCAAAGGGAGCGCGTAGCGAAGGGGGCGCCGAAGAAACCACTATTTATCACGCACTACACCATCTCCAGCCACTCGCCATTCAAAGCACGACCCACGTGGTACAAGAAGTCCAAGAAACCAGACTTCTCCGCGCTGTATGAAGGGAGAAAACACGCTGCAGACATCAAGAACTACTTGGAAATGCGGCACTTCACCGACATGGAGCTGGGTAAATTCATGGATCGGATGGAGAAGGAGGGCGTTCTGAACGACACGATCGTCGTCATCGTGGGCGACCACGGCCAAGCCCCCGAAGCAGATATTATGAACACGGACGAGGAGTCCGTCACGCGTGTGGCAGGGGCCATTATCGCGGAGGGTCGACTGGGCGACGCTGCTGGTCTCGCGATCGAAGACGCAGCGGAACACTACGACATCCTCAACACTCTGGCAGACATCACTGGGCTTCCCGAAGGAGGTTTCGCTCAAGACGGCGTCGGCCGGTCTCTCAAGCGCAAGGCAATCTACGGGAAGCGCCCGGTCTTCAGCAACGATCCGAACCGCAAGATGGCCATTGTGCGTGGCCACCAGCGGCTTCGCTACGATCGTGTCACTGACTCGGTACTTCTGCACGACACTGAGAGTGATCACAGTATGGAGAGAGATCTGTTCCCAGAGCTCTCGCCCGAAGAGCAAGCGGAATGGCAAGCGTTGCGCGGTGACGGAAGGAAACTCGCTGCGTACTACAAGAAGCGCTGGGACGAGAACTGCTTGCTGGCTGTCAATTGCGCCCCCGATCGTCATCAATGAAGGCGATACGACACTCCTTCCGCTTGAACTGGTAACACCGACTTCCTGGATTGCATCCTCTCCTGTGTGTATGGGCTTGTTGGTCTCCGCAGCTGTCGTCACTTCCCAGAGCATACACGTTGAATCCCAATGATGAAGAAGCGAGCATCCCCCATCAAAGGTGAATTCCATAGCAGAAATGGTTTGCTAGTGGCTCGAGCAATAGTTGCTCGCCACGTCGAATACCATCGCTGAGGCTGACGACAAAGTTCTTGCGGTAATCAAAGCAGTGCAGAACGGACTCGTTATCTGGACTTTGGCCCCCGGCTCGGTCGTGAAGCGGACGGGAAGACACGTCCAAAGAGCCGAGTAGTTTGCAGGTGCTCAATTTTCAGAGCGAGACACTGAACTGCGTACAAGAGTGGAGAAGATTAGATTCAGAGAAAGCACAACGTTTTCTCAAGCTGAGGAAGGTATTCATCCATACCAAACATGAAGAGTATCATCCGATCATTTTGACGTGGAGAAGTTGCATCGATGAGCGATGACAACGTCCGTGATGCTGCTTGTCTTCATTCCAGAAGTGAGTCGACCTAAAGACGAATCATTGCATCATGGCGCCTCGATAGTACCTGATATCACTACGGAATGATTCAAGACAGGAACTTGGACAAGATTGATAGTAGTGACCTACTATCCACAGAAAGGCATATCCGGAAACAAACAAGTAACAACTATAACAGGAAGTACTAAATGGAGTTCTTACTGTTTGTTGAGCCTTGCGATTTCTTGGTGAAAGCATGCAGTTACCAATCAACGCAAATGACGAGCGTTGCGAGACACGATCAAGCCCAGATGAACTCCCCACATCTCCTCAGGCCACGGAGCTTCAGACGGGATGACGAAGTCGTCTGGAATGTCTTGGTTTCCGGTCACACTCGCGTACGTATCGATCAATGGAGCCACCCGCTTCTCAAATGCTCTGGCAGATAGTCTCATGTTGAAACCCAAGGTATCCAGCCACTCGGCATCGCGACCGAAGTACTCGAAAAACGTTCCCCAACACTGGACACAATCGAGTTTCTTTCCAAGCTTCAGTCCCCACGCCTTCTTCGGCCACGGAAGCTCTGACGGCACCACAAACGTTGCTGCCATTCTACAATGACCGTGCTTCTCGTTGTATACTTTCAATGCTGGCACGATCTGCTCCTTCCACACGAAATCACGAACATTCCATGCGAAGTCCAGCGAGTCGAGGATTTCCCTGTCACGTGTAGATTGCATTCGGTAGGAGCCACCTCCTCGAATATGTGATACAGTCTGGCCCAGGTTCATCCCCCACGCCTTCTCCGGCCACGGAAACATCGATGGCACGACAAAAGACCAGCGCACGAGGCAATCGCCAAACTCTCGATGGTACGTCGCTAGCGCCGGCAACACGCGCTCTTTCCAGTCACGTTCAACAATGCCCATGAAGCAAAAGTCCATCCTCTCGAGCTCCCCGCTATCCGCAGCAACTTGTTCTGCGTACGCGTCATTATGGCGGATGGAAGAGACTGTGCGCCCCAGGCTCCAGCCCCAAGTCACTTTGGGCCACGTCTCGTCCCCTCGCGAGACCACAAATGGTGTTGGGACGTCCAAGTGGCCCTCTATCTCGTAGTATCGGCGCAGACCAGGCATAACAACTTCACTCCATTGGTACTGATAAAGATCCCGCACAAAGTCGAGCTTCTTCAGCTCGTTGAGGAATTCGGTTGGGACCACGCGGTCTTCTCGGTGAAGTTCACCAGCCTGCAGTTGTGCCCTTAGACGGGTTACCCCCTTTCCAAGCCGGTAGCCCCATGCAACCTTGGGCCAGCGATCATCATCTCTCGGGACGACGAAAGAGCAGGGCACCACCGTGTCCCCCTCGAGCTTCTTGTAGGCCTGCAGAGCCTGCAGGATCTTGTCTTGGTAAGCGCGTGATTTCCTATGGACAGCGCCCTTTCCAGCATCTGCATCATCCCTCCCTGTTGATACCGCTGTACTGAAGCAGCGAAGAGAGAGTGCGGCGCGACGTCCCGACGCCGCTAGCAGCGGAGTCCTCGTGCGCCGAGCTGCTGCGGGCCACAGCATCACGCCACGAATTCTCAATTTGTGCGCAATTGTGCTCAATATTTAGTCCCAATCCGGACCATTTCGCGCCTTTTGACCACCGAAGCGACACGCACTTTCGCATCGCGCCCCACCGTCCGTCGCCATGGCCTCCAGCGAGTCGTCTCCGCTGCTGCGCACGACGAGCGCGGCGCTAAGTCCGTCGCGGAAGCTCCCAAGTGGGGCCGTCTCCGCTCTGCCCATCTCTGCGCCTTCGCGCGCCCCGGGCCACACGGAGGAGGGCTCGGCCTTCTCGTCCTTCCTGGGGCTGGCCACCACCATGACCGGCGCCTGCGTCCTGACCCTCCCCGGGGTGGTGCAGGCCGTGGGCCAAGTGCCGGCAATGTTGCTGTTCGCAATGAGCGCGTGGCTGGCCTTCCACGCCTGCGAGATGCTGAGCGTGTGCTGCGACGCGGCCTGCGAGTTCTCGTACGAGGCGCTGAGCTCGCGGTTGTTCGGCGCCGCCGGCGTGTGGGCCGTGCGGCTGCTAACGCTGGCGCTGCTATTCGGCGCTATTGTGAGCTACATGGTGATCGCCATGGACCTGTTCGAGCCTTTTCTCGTGGGCATCATGAGCCGCAACACCATCAGCCTCGTCTTCATGCTCGCGGGCATCCCGCTCTGCCTGCCGGAGACCATCCACGAGCTGCGCTTCGCCAACATGCTGGTACTGCTGTGTCTGCTCTACATCCTCGTGGCGCTGGGCATCCGTACGGCGCAGAACGACCCGGACTTCGTGGCCAAGATTCCCCGGAACCCCGCGGACGAGTTCAACTCGGAGCTCGCCGCACTCGCCTACGCGCTGCCCATCGTCACGTTGAGCTTCGTGTGTCAACTCAACGTCCCGCGTGCGTACCAGGAGATCCACGACAAGTCGCAGATGACCCACGTGCACAAGGCGCTCGTGGGCTGGGGGCTCTTCATCTACCTGCTCTTCGCCTACCTGGGCTACGCGTGCTTCCACGGCCAGCCGCCTAGCGACATCCTCACTGGCTTTGCGGCTGATGACAAGCTCATCAACGGCGCGCGTATTGCGCTTGGCACCAGCATGCTTCTCAAGACGCCTATGACCTTCCAGCCGCTGCGTCAGCTCGTGGAGATCTGCTGCCTGGGCCACGACCGCGAGAGCCTGCCGTTCCGCACGGCCATCACAGTCGTCTTTCTGCTGGTCGCGCACCTCTTCTCCGTGTCGTCGCGCAACCTGGGCACCGTCATGGCTTTCGTGGGCTCCGTGGCTGGCAATTTGCTCGCGCTCACGGTGCCTGGTCTCTTCCTGTACGAGGTCTCGCGCGGCTACCTCGTGGAGCGTGACGCCTTCTACTCGCCGCGACTGGCGCTCATCTTCGCCTACGCCGGCGCGGTCTTCGCGGCGGCCTCGCTCACCTACCTCTCGTACAACGCGCTCGTGGGCTAGACTCCCCGCAGTGCTGTACCCTTTAGACGCAGACGAAGGCATGTCAAGTCGATCACGCACGAACCGAGAAAGGAGCAACAGCGAGCAACACAATATCAAAGACCGTCTCGCTTCCTCCCCTTAAAGTAAGTACCGCCACTTGGTCGCCCCGAGTCTATTTCATGCCGCAGCCCATGAGCTTCTTGTTGAAGTTCTCGCGCTGGTTGTGCTTCTTGCTTTTGAGGATCTTGACGGTGCAGCACACGGCGCAGAACCTGCCCTCGTCCTTGTCCCTGAGCGTCGCGTTGCTGCCGTCCGACGTGGCTCGGCGGATCTCCGACGCCTTCTGCGAGCAGTTCTTGCAGATGGCGCGGCCGCACAGGATGCAGTCCTTGAGCGGATCCAGCAGGCTCTTGGGGTTGCGGCAGATCTTGCAACTGCCGCGCACGATGTCGGACGGCGCCACCTGCGAGCCCTCGGCCATGAACGTGATGAGCTTGACCAGCAGCTTCTTGGGGATCGTGTCGCTCACCATGACGCCGTTGTGGTCGGGCACGTTGATGGAGGCGCCGCCCTGCACCAGCGCGCCGGCGATCTCGCCCAGCTGACGGTCCACGGCCATGTGCAGGTACGTGGTGCCGTTCAGCAGGTCATTGAGCGTCGCGCACGGCACGGGGGCGCGGAGCCCCGTGGGTGACGAGGGCGACGAGGGCGTGGACGAAGACGACGGGTTTTTGAGCTCGCGGAACTTGTGGATGAAGAGGTTGGTGATGGTGGCCGGCGTCTCGGGCTTGGCCGTGAGGATGTGGATGGCCAGCGGCGTCTGGCCGCGCACGTTCATGGCCGACGGGTTGGCGCCCAGGTTCAGCAGCAGCTCCACCAGGTCGGCGGCGTTGGAGCGCGAGCTGCTGGCGGCGAAGTGCAGCGCCGTGTTGCAGTGGCGATCGCCGGCGTTGAGGTGCTCGGCCAGGCGCGGCAGCTTGGCCAGCGCGCGCAGCACATCGAAGTGGCCCTTCTTGGCCGCGATGTGCAGCGCGCTCTGCTGGTTCTTGCGGTCGCGCAGCGCCAGGATGCCGGCGGACGACGTGACGCTGAAGCGGCGCGCTGTGGAAGGCTCCACGTCGTCGTCGGGACTCCACTCGGTGGAGCCAGAACTCGAGTTGGTGGAGGAGCTGGAGCTGCTGCGCGCCGGGTCCTCCAGGTCGTAGCCGTACTTCTGCAGCGTGGCGATGAGCAGCTTGGCCTTGGCGGCCTCCTTTTCGTCCATCGTGTCCGGGTCTGTCTGTCTGTCTGAGTCACTGGGACGGCGCCGATTGAGGACTGCACACGAATATGTAGCGAGCGCACGGATTTAGCTGGCGGAAAAGGTCCGGTCTGAGGACAGGCAATTGAACACGGCGCCGATATTTACCTGGATGATCAGGAGCGGGAGACAGATAGCCGGGGAAGTGACCACGTACTCGTCTCGCTGCTTGGTTGTTGCTCGGCTGAATTTTGTGTGCCGACTCGCGTGCGAGCGGCTAAACATAGAGTAGGCCGTCCGCTAGGGGAAAACACTTGCGAGAAACGATATCCAATTCTGATGCGTTCAAACGCCAATTGTATCAACATGGAACCTCTTTCCTCACTTAGGAAGTGACATTTTATAAATGATGAAGTTTCGCGAGTGCGTGACGCGTGACGACGACGCTACGATCTTTGGTGTACCGCACATCGGCGGTCAAGCAACATGGCGCCGCTGTGGAGCTCCTCGGACGTGGCTGCCTGGGAGGCGAGCCACGCCCGCTACGACGCCGTGCTGCAGTCGCTGCGGGTGATGGAGACCCCGTCTCTATAGTAGAACTTCAGCCGCTGCAACCCACTGACACACGCCTTGCTTTCTGACGCGGCAGAAGAGCGACCTGACAGAGCTGGATGCCTGGTATCTCACATCCCTGCCGACGCTGCTGCGGGCGCGCGAGCCCGAGCCGCGCATGGAGAAGCAGGAACTGCAGCGGCTCATGGAGTGGAAGCTCAAGAAGGGCAAGTGGTGCGTCGACTGCTGCTGCCTACGGCCCCGTAAATACTGGAGCCGCCTCTTGACTCTTTGCTTTGGCCTACCGCTTTCAGGCGGCCGCAGCTGATGAAGTTCATTACTGCGCTGGACGAGGACGAGGTGAAGGCGGCCTCCCGTGACGCTCTCAAGGAGCTCAAGAACGGGCATCTGAAGGCTGCTACGGAGGCATTCTGCGTGCTGAAAGGGGTGCGTTACTGCTCGACACGCTGCGGCCTTGTGGCCTGCTATACTAGGCTAACGATGGTGTTCAGGTGGGGCCGGCCACGGCGTCGGCGGTGCTGGCGGCCTACGACCAGAGCGTGCCGTTCATGGCGGACGAAGCGCTGGAGGCCATCGCCGGTGCGTTTCCTTTGGGCGGCGACGAATCTTCAGCCTGTCTTGTGGTCAGCGGACTAAGTGCTGCTTGGTGTTCGCAGATATCATCGGCCCGCGCAAGTACACGTTGCCGCACTTTCTCAGTTTCGCAGAGCAGTTACGCGCCAAGGCCCAGTGGCTGAACGACCAGCGAGCCGCGAAAGACGACGGGAAAGCCGGAGCCACCGAAGTGTGGACGGCGCAGCGCGTGCAGTTGTGTCTGTATGCGGAGGCACACGACGGAGCTGCAACGGTCTCCGCTTCGAGCAGCAAGAAGGAGAAGAAGACCAAGACAGCCTCTCCGGCTGCGAAGCGGAAGGCCGCGACGCCACCTCCTGCTGGCAAGAAGGAGAAGAAAGACCAAGACCAGCCGTTGCGCAGGTCCCAGAGGAAGCGGCAGCGACCGGCGGCCTGAAAGAAGCAGTCCGCTAGTCATTGTGGTCTCGTCAATTAGCTATGATACCTTCAACTTCAACAGGGTCAAGTGTCTCTAGTCTCTCGATCTTTGAGATCACGCCGCTCACTTGCTGCTCCGCCGACCTCGAGCAACGCACCGGTCTGTACCTTGGCACAACAGCAGCTCGAGCGCCTCGGCGATCCTCGCCCAGCTCTCAGCATGCGCGATGGCCTCTGGCAAGTAGCCGAACTTGCGTTTGATTTCGCCGCGCACGAGTCTCAAGTACTGGCGCACTTCTCCTGCAACCAGACGCAGGCGAGTCGCCATGTCTTCTCTGCGTTGCTTCTGTACAATGATCATTTGCTCGGCGTCTGCTACGCGCTGTTGGAGTAGCTCGTGTGCCTCGCGCAGCTCGGTGAGTTCTCGAGTCTGCTTGGCATGCTCGTCGGCCAGCTTTTCTGGTATGCGACCCGCAGCCTGCACTTGTTCCTTCACGCGCTTCATCTCCTCGTGCTGGGCTTCGTAGCGTGCTGCCTTCCTTTGCTGGCGGGCGAACGACTGTGCCAGGTGCTCCTGCAGCCACGACAGGCACTTCGTCGCCACTGCATCCAGCCCTGTCACCAAAGCGGCCGAGTTGACAGGAACGGAAGGCGACGAAGCCGACGATGTTGAGTCTGCATCCTCGTTCTCTGGCGTCGCGGAGTACTGGTTATCAGCTGTGATAGTCCCGAAGGCAGCGCTCGGGTTGTCCCGCCCCACTTCTCCATTGCTTGTCGTGACTGCTGCTGGCTGGTTCTCGTCCTCTTTCTTGCTTTGGTTCTTGGTGTCGCTACTCGAGGCCTCGTCAAGACTCTCGCGCATCGCTACGAGCCGCTCAAGGTGAAGACGAAAGGATTCCCCCATTGCTGCGAGCTGCGCCTCGGCTTCGTCGGCTCGACGCTTTCTGCGTTCACTCTGAAGTTTCAACGCCGCATTCTCCCGCTTGAGCCCCTCGACTCGTTGCTGGAGAGTTTCACGCTCTGCTTCCAGCTCCGTCGTGGCAAGTTCGAGCGCGCCTCGGGACTTTAGCGAGCTTTCGACGGTGCGCAGTTGCTGTTGTAGCTGCTTCGCGCGTTCCACTTCTCGTGCAGCACGGCGACGGGCTGGGGCCATCGCCGCCATGTGCGCTACGGCTTTGTCCTTCCACGCCAGAAGCTCTCGAACCTCACTTTGAAATTGCCGGTTCTTCTCGCGCAAGAGGAAGTTCTCGTGCTGGAGCTGCTGCAAGGGCTCGTACGCCAGCAGAGCCTCCGCTGCTGCCATCCTCACACAACTGACGAGACTTGCGAGCAAGTTGGTGCGATCGTTTCACGAGAAATAGTCAAAACCTAACGGACGAAAGCCAACAACCATAGAACAGTGGGTAGATTCACGTAGAGCTCTATCGTGAAAAGTGAAGCCTTTAACTGCTGCAGACCTCCGACCCAAGACTTACAGTGATGGAGGAGTGAGCACACCTTGAACAATGGCCCGCTTGCCGTTGAATCTCCACTTGGGGTCCTCTTCTTCCAGCTTCGACACGATGTTACCTGGAATGCCTGCCACCAGAGGGGATTTCATCGTACGGAAAGAGACGTACGCAGTTGGGAAGTACGGCACGACCTCTTCAATGGGAGTCGACGGAGGCCACGTGCGATCCCCCAGCAGACGACGGTAGTTCAGGTCTCCTTTGATGATCACCAACGTGGCCTCATGCGCGAGACGCGTCTGCAACTCCGCCGGCATTTCCCAGTAGAAAGTATAGCGATTCCAGAAGATGTCGGGGCGAACCACTAGCTGCCCACTACTGGCGTACTCAGCCAGACGCTTGCCCAACGCCTGCACCTCCGGCGTGCGCGTCTCACGCTGCATCTCGGCGATATGCTCGTGAACATCAGCATTAATCGCATCCGACACATACATGGGCTCCATCTTGACGTTCATCGTCACGGTGCCGCACCAGCCATGGGCCAGCAAGTTGTCTGCGAGTGCCAAATCCAGCAGCAACTCAGTGCCGCTATTGTCGTTGATGAACTGCACCCCCACGCTCTTCGACCCACAGCTTTCCACCGCTGTCTTCTCCAGATATGACACCACTTTGTCACTATGATCTACAAGCACCAGCTCGTCATCAAACACCAGCGACGCGTCGTCCCCGCTCATAGTGTCCTTGACCTCCTTGTAGCAACCATCGGCCTTGTTGCCCCACAGACAGAGCTTCATGAACCGCTTCAACTGGTCATGCCGAGTGTGCGAGCTCGTCCCCTCCTGGGCGGAGATCCCCACCGCTGTCTGCAGCAGTCTCCACGGCGTCTCCTGCTCCAACTCCGCCACCTTCCTGCTCATAACCACATCACAAAAAGCAACCAGCGCCATCAGTTCTTGCGCTAAAAGCCGCAAGCCCCCCCCCCCCCCCCCCCCCCCCCCCCCCCCACGGGGCCCCCCCCCCCCCCCCCCCCCCGGCACCCCCCACCCCCCCCCCCCCGCCGCCCCTCCCCCCCCCCG
>JAABLK010000902.1:0-14224 GCA_012295415.1 Phytophthora chlamydospora | reverse complement strand
GCGCTGTTCCTGATGAACCGTTGCAGTGTGTTTCTGTCTTTCCATTCCCCAGTCCAGTGACTGATGAGCTTTTGCCAATGGCATGCAATTCGCATGCAAATCGAGCCCCTGCTAGAAACAAGACTGCTAGAAACAAGACGGCGGCGCCATACTTGCTACTGCCTTCAGATGATGTCGCTTTCGGTGGCTAGATCCACAGCCAGGGAGCTCGACGACAAGCAGATAGATATTATGCAGATAGAAATCAAGGACGATAACCTGGACTCCACGAGAGAGGTCAACTTGACAAGCACTCAAACAATTTGCGTCAAAGTACATCGTCGGCACGCATCCAAACGACTTTGCAGGCAGCATACTCAAAACCTATCTCCTCGTTTTCACAGATAATACGCCGAACAGAGGCAAATTTAATGTGCATGCTACCACTTTCATCTTTCGTGTTACATAAAGTTTGTAAATGCCGTCCCCTTAAGTTTGGTACGAGACGCCTTGCATGTGCGAAGTTGTCAGGATGAACACTTCCTCGTACAGATTTTTTATCATTGGTTTGCTTCAACGTTGTTGCCCGTGATCCTTTTTCAACTACTTGGTTGGCGTCCGATAAAAGAACTCGAAGTCGGAAGCACGGGCCAATGGTCCACTTTGTGAGCCCCCTCAAATGTTTCTCCCCGCCAAACGCAGAATCTACGTGCTTCAAAGTCTATACTCAGCTCCCTTTTGGCAATATTTGTCAAACTTCGTTTAATCTGTTCGTTGCTTTCTTTTCTCCCTTCATCTCGTCTTCATAAATCAAACTTGCCAGTGGCACAACCAACTCAAAATCCTTTCTTGACGCGCTGGGGCGGCTTTCTTCGCCTACCCACTCAGTCTTGTTCACTCCCCTCACTGGACGCCGCTTTATCCTCGAGTTCATCCCCAGCTTGTGCGGTTTGCTCGGCAGCTTGAGCCAGCGCAGCACTGTGACGGCGGTGGCGACGCCTCTTGGCCTGCTGGCGACGCGTGGCTGCAGCCTGCACCTCCTCGGAAAGTTGCCGCAGCGTGAAGTTCGGGAACACCTGCGTCGTGGGCATGTGCATCCCCGTCATCGGCGAGATATCGCTCGTCGTGAACCACTGCAGAATAGCCTCGCGTTCGTAGCTGTGTCCGTCTGCAGCAACCACAGGGTCCAGCATGGGGCACCCCGTGATTGGACAAATGAGCTGCTCAGGCACAGCAACCTCTCCTTCGTCCTCACCCTCGAACTCCTCGGTATCTTCGTAGGTCTCCCACTGCATCATCATTTCTTCTTCCGCGTGGTCCTCGTAGTCCAAAGCCAGTCGGTCAGCAGACGTGAAAGCGCGCACAATATGCCCGCGGTTCGTGCGAGGGCCGCAATCGACCAGGTCGTCGTCGTAGCCACCGTCAAAATCTCTCGCCGTCACTCGCCTCGGCGCACTCCAATATACTCGCACGAATTCATGTTTCACTTGGCCGTATGCGTCTTTTGTGCTCGACACGAAGGTCTGCACACCCGAGTACACGCCAGAGCGTAGCAGCTCGTGCACGCTGCGCATCATCGTCCAATAGGCTTGCGCACCAAAGAAGCCTACGAATGCTGCAGAGTTCTCGAACTGCACGCGCGGTGTGTCCGGCAGAGCGCGCCACACACGCTGCGCGCCCGTGACCACACGGAACTGGCGCACGCGCGTCACTTGGCTGTACAGTTGCTCCGACGTGTCATGAATTAGCGACGGACGACGCTCCACGTGCACCAAATTGCGATGCAGCTCGAAGCTGAGCGGCCAGCCCTCCTGGCTGCGTGTCTGGGCAAACACCTGGTCTTGGAAGATGTCGAGCACTTCGAGTCTCGCGCTCGGCGGCAGGATCTTGGAGTAGTACTCGAGTCCTCCGAAGCCCGTGAGGCGCACAATGTCTCCCTTCTGCGGCTCCATGTCGTTCGAAGCAGCAGTGACATCAAAGTTGAGCACGAGCTGCAATTGCCCAGCATTCTGCGCTTCCTCGTCCGTCAGTTGATACCACGCGCGCGAGCTCGACGCACTGGACATGAGGCACGGCAGCAGCGGCACCACCACGGCGCCAATGAGTTTGTCGTCTGGTCCTAGCGCCGACGTGTGCGAAGATGTGGACGAGCTCGACGCTGGCGCGGCTGCCGCCTCTTGTTTCTCCTCGGAGCGATGGAACACCTGCACGTAGAGCTCCGGCGCGCACGGATGGAATTGACGGTAGCCCATCGCGGCGTCGGCTGCGGCGGCTGCGGCGCCCGTCTTCTTCATATTAGAGCTTGATCCTTTGCCTTTGCCCTTGCCGCTGGCCTTGCCGCCCGCGCCGACGCTCTGGCCGCCTGGCATGCCGACGGTCTGCAGCACTTCCGTCTCGGACGGCAGCGGCACTTTCAGCTTGCCTGTCTCCTTCCAGCCGGGGTTCAGGTCACGCTTCTTGACGCTGGACACGAAGCGCTCGAGATCTAGCGACAGCACCACGTACGGGTTGGCGTAGCTGGGCGTCCACTTGAGCAGGGATCCCAACACGGCCGGCGGCAGGTTGCGCGCACCGCGGATCTCCACGCTCAGCAGGCCAGCGGAAGGCTGCGCGGCCAGAGCCGAACTGCTGGTGGTGGTGCTGGCGATGCTGCTGCTGCTGGCGCTCGTGGGCGCGCTTGGTCCCGCGGCGGCGCTGCAAGAGGCCATGGTCTTCTCGATGCGAGAACGAGCAATGAAGCAGTCGTTGGCTGCTTGTCGTCTGCGTCTGTTCCGTCCTGATTCACGTGCGAGACGGGACACTCGGACTAAAGCGCAAAATTTGGTCCCCACTTCAACGTGGATGCCGCCCCGCACGTGGCAGAGCACGCGACGGCATGTTGCTACTGTAGTGAACGAGAAGGCTTGCCTGGGCACTTATTTGGCATTGCATTGACAGTTTTGATGCGGTGGTCAAGGTGCACATTGGATAACGACACCTTTTTACAAATTTGACTGAGCTCTCCGCAATGAAAATGCTATCGTAGAAGATACGTAAAATACTACATCATACGTTGGAGTCTGCATTGTCCCCAGGAACGAGCGCCGGTGGTTTGCACAGGTGGTTGCTGCAGCGATAGGGTAGCTTTTGTCGCTGACGATACTGCTAGCGGTCTTTTGCTATTAACTTCTGTAAAACTCGATCCTAGAAGATGATGCCGTGACAATTCCTACCATAAACCTTTCAATTTTGAGAATGCTTCACCAGTTTGACGACGAACTCGAGACGACATCATCGCGCTGCGACGTGCTCTCGTCGCGATCTGGTTTTCAGTTGCAATTTGGTCCTACACAATTGACCCTTCTGCGCACATGGCTACAAGCGAAACAGGAACGTGACACATTAGCGTGTCGAATGTCGACCACACTATTTAGCGTGATGTACACATCGTGACGCACTTGCTCGGCTGGCAGCGATTCGTCCTCACGGTGGATGACTCGCCCGGCAGCACTTCAGCTACTTTCTCGCTGGGCATTCTCGCTTTCGCTATGAGCTACGGACTGGACGCGGCTGCGGAGGCCTCGGCCGCCAAGCGCATGGTCTCCACGTCGCCGACCATCACGACATCGTCGGACAGCGAGGCCTCTGAGCGAGACGCGCTCATGGGCGCCGACGCTTTGCTGGTTGGCGCCGCGAGTCACAGCGGGCCGGTTAAGCGCCGCCATCATCGCTCCAGCTTCGACTGGCTGCTGGGCGTGGCGTTCCTCGTGGTGGTGGCTCTCATCTGGACCTTTGCCAGTGTGCTGGTGCAGTACATCTTCCATGAGCTGAGCTTCCAGGGGCCCTTCTTCCTCACGTACGTGGGCATCTCGCTCTTCTCAGTCAACCTGCCGCTCTGGTACGCATCGCAGGTGCTGCTACCGAGACTCAAGGCGTGGCTACGCGGCTTGCCCACGGACGGCAAGCTGAGCCACGGAGAGCTGCTGCGGCGCTCTGGCAAGCAGGCCAGCTACAAGCACATCTTCAAGATCAGCGCCATCATCTCGCCGCTTTGGTTCATTGCCAACTTCACGTACAACGAGAGCCTCAACCTCACCAGCGTGTCCAGCAGCACCATCGTGAGCTCCACGTCCACGGTCTTCACCTTCCTGCTGAGTGTGGTGGCGCTCAAGGAACCTTTCGTGTGGCTCAAGCTGGCGGGCGTCATGCTCTGCATGGCCGGCAATATCTCGACCATCTTCAACGACGGAGGCTCGAACGGAGACACCGACCACATGTTTGGAGATCTCGTGGCGCTGTTTGCCGCCTTCATGTACGGCGTGTACACGACGGCGATCCGCCGCCTCATCCCGGACGACGAGAGCGTGAGCATCTCGCTGTTCTTCGGCTTCATCGGCATCATCAACACTGTGTGTTTGCTTCCGTTCGTGCTGGCCTTCCACTTCTCGGGCATCGAGTCGCTGAGCGGCCTGTCGCTCGAGATCCTGCTGCTCATCGGCATCAAGGGCCTGTTCGACAACGTGCTGTCGGACTACCTGTGGGCGCGCGCCGTGCTGCTCACGTCGCCCACCGTGGCCACCGTGGGGCTGTCGCTGACAGTCCCGTTGGCCATCGTGGCCGACTTCTGGTTCCACGGTATGCTGCCCACGACCGTGACTCTGGTCGCCTCGGCGCTCGTCATCTCAGGCTTCGTGCTGATCAACGTCGGCACCAAGCAGAATCAGCATGAGTACCATCCAGAAGAGCGCTCCACAGACCGCTCGGATAGTAAGGTTCCCGGCTCTCGCCCACGCAGCAACAGCGCTGGTGGACTCGCCGTATAAGGAGGACCGTGCGTATATGACACAACTCGTGCACTGCATAAAGTTATCGTGCTTTTTGGTATCGTACGACAAGGAGTTCATTATTTATTGTTGTCTGCTTCAGCATCTTGTTGAAAGAGAGATCATCCGGGGACTCTGGAAAGCAACAAGTGACACTTCCTCAAGCTCGATGACCAAGCTTCAATGTTTCCAGCATCCCAAGCGTCTGGAAGCCTTTTAACACTGCACGAGTGGAGATATCTTTACTCTCGTCGCCTGAACCCAACGCTGTTTCGACTTCTACCGCAAGAGGCAGTGCTGTTGAGTGGCTCTGTCAACATCATGCTTTTCATTCGAGACCAAGCCAACGGCGACACAGAAAACGAGGAGATACCATCAGAGTCTTCGTGAGCTGGCTGCAAAACACAGCAAAGATTGACCAGAAGGCAACGTGAATCTGAACCTTTGTAGCTGTCCGGCGAAGCTTGACCAAAACTTTTCCGGAGCTTGATCATTGCCACCGGGCTGGAAGAGGCCCCGAAGCTCGAGAATGCACGGTTCAAGTTAACTTGGAGTCTACAAACTTGACGACGAAAACGAAGTAAGTGTACGACTGAAAATCTGTACAAGAACACGATTCATCCCGACATCTTGGCACGCGCGTTGCACCTTGTGCCTCCTGTTAAGATATTCTTCAACTCACCGTTGGGGAACACACATCTGCATTCATCAAAGAGGGTGACAACGGCGTCCAACTCAGACTTCTTGACGTAGATTGGATTTTACTTTCTTGGTTCAGTGTTGGCTGGGTTCCTGCTACCCAGTTGCTTACAGCCCCTTGGCTTCATTCTCTTCCAGCTTCTTGATGATGGCACGCAACGTCTCGAGTGCACTCAGGGGCAGGCGCGTACCTGGACCAAAGATGGCACCCACGCCGGCATCGTACAGGAATTGATAGTCCTTGGGAGGAATAACACCTCCGCAAATCACCAAAATATGCTCTGCGTTCTCCTTCTTCAGCGCATTAACGAGAGCCGGCACTAGCGTATTGTGCCCAGCTGCCAGAGAGCTCACGCCCACGCAGTGTACATCTGCGTCCACGGCTTGACGCGCCGTCTCCTCCGGCGTCTGCAGATAGCATCAATCAAAACAGTTCGTTAGTGCAAGCTCCACAACAATTGAGCTGTAGACTCTACAGTGTAGTGCATCGAACGTACCGAAAAGAGCGGCCCGACGTCCACATCGAAGCCCATGTCCGAGTAGCCCGATGCAATCACCTTGGCACCACGATCGTGGCCATCCTGGCCCATCTTGGCGACCAGCATACGGGGCCGACGCCCGAATCGCTCTGAAAATGCCTCAATCTCCTTGACAACCTCGTTGTACTCGGCTTCAGCTTCTTCGTTGTGCTTGTACTCATTGCGGTATGCACCCGACACGACTGAGCTCTTGGGGATGTGTCGACCCCAAACGTCCTCGAGAGCATCCGAAATCTCGCCGACTGTGCAGCGTGCACGTGCCGCATCCACTGCGAGCTTGAGTAGGTTCATTGGGTGCTTACCCGATCCCGTGCTTTCTGTAAGTGCTGCCGAGTCGCGCAACTTCTGCAGACTCGCTTGGGCTGCAGCTTCATCACGGTTAGCCTTGATCTCCTTGATGCGCGCGATCTGTTTCTTGCGCACCGCCGTGTTGTCGATCGTGAGAACCTCCACGGTGTCAGGGTTCTCCACCACGTACTTGTTCACACCGACGATGGTCTCTTCACGCGAGTCCACGCGCGCCTGTTTCTTCGTCGCGCTTTCCTCAATCCGCAACTTGGCCATACCGGACTCAATAGCCTTGGCCATTCCGCCCAGCTCCTCCACTTCGTTGATCACTTCCAACGCCGCGTCGTACAGCTCCTGGGTAAGCGTCTCCATCAGGTACGAGCCGCCCCACGGATCAGCGACTCGAGGAATCCCAGTCTCCTCTTGCAGTACCAGCTGCGTGTTACGAGCCAAGCGAGCGCTGAACTCGGTAGGCAAGCCGAGCGCCTCGTCCAGAGCGTTCGTGTGCAGACTCTGAGTGCCGCCCATGACGGCCGCCATGGCCTCGACCGTCGTACGCATGATGTTGTTGTACGGGTCCTGCTCGGTCAGCGAGTAGCCCGATGTCTGACAGTGCGTTCTTAGCAGCAGACTCTTGACATTCTTGGGCTCGAACTTCTCCTTCATGAGGTTGGCCCAGAGCTTCCTCGCCGCGCGCAGCTTGGCCACTTCCATGTAGAAGTTCATTCCAATAGCGAAGAAGAACGACAGTCGTGGGGCCACGGCATCCACGTCAAGACCCGCTGCCTCCGCCGCCCGCACGTACTCAATTCCATCCGCGATCGTGAACGCCAGCTCCAGCCGCGCATCGGCGCCAGCCTCTTGCATGTGGTAACCCGAGATGGAGATGGAGTTATACTTGGGCATGTAGACGGACGTGTAGCCGAAGATGTCCTGGATGATGCGCATGCTCGGGCCCGGAGGGTAAATGAACGTGTTGCGCACCATGAACTCCTTCAAAATGTCGTTCTGGATGGTGCCCGACAGCAGCTTCTGGTCGACGCCTTGCTCCTCGGCCGTGACGATGTACATGGCCAGGATGGGCAACACAGCGCCGTTCATCGTCATGGACACGGACATCTTGTCCAGCGGAATGCCGTCGAACAGCACCTTCATGTCGGCGATGGAATCGATGGGCACGCCGGCCATGCCCACGTCGCCGTGGACGCGCGGATGGTCCGAATCGTAGCCTCGGTGTGTGGCCAGGTCGAAGGCCACGCTCAGGCCCTGCTGGCCGGCGGCCAGGTTCTTGCGGTAGAAGGCGTTGGACTCCTCGGCCGTGCTGAAGCCCGCGTACTGGCGCACCGTCCAGGGCTTGGCCGTGTACATGGAGGCGTAGGGCCCGCGCGTGAAGGGGAAGGTGCCGGGCGCCTGCACGATCTCCAGCGGCTCTAGATCTTGCCGCGTGTACAGCGGCTTGATGGGGATACCCTCGGGCGTGTGCCACACCAGGTGCGTGGTCGGGTCCTTGCCCTTGAGCTCCTTGGTGGCCATCTTGAGCCATTGCGGGGGATACGCGCCCTCATCCAGCCGAGTGGTGCTCAGCGCGCGCAGCAGCGACAGACGAGAGGCGGCCGCGCGCTGCAGGCGGAGCGAGTGGCCGGCGGAGCGCAGCATGGCGATGCAGAGTGAAGGTCACGGAGCTCTTGCCTTGACCACCGGAGATTGCGGACTGGCTGGCGTCCGAAAAGTTCAAGCTGCGGATTGCACAAAAAAGCCGACGTTTTATACACAGACTAACTTCAAGTTGACAGTGGACAGTCTCTATGTAAGAGTTGGATCTTGAAGGGGTTTTGTATGTGGCTGTGCCTTTTCACACGAACATTGCGTTTTATCACACAGAGGACAGAATTGGCACGACACGCAATGACAAGCGAAATCGATACTGTAGGGCGACGCTAGATGCAAGTGCTGACGTTGTCGTGTTTCCCAGTGGTTTGTTACTAGCCCTACGCTGTCCGCTGGAGGCTGGACGTCGGGACTTGGCCGTTCACTCACGAAGCTCCAGTGAGTGAATGGCTCCATGCAGGTTAATGCACGCAGGAATGGCAACGGAGCGGGCAGGCCTAAGTTGCAGGTTTGCCCACCGCTCCGTCGGCATTTCTATCGTCCGAGACGCCCCGCCGCGCGCACAAGGCACAGGGTCAATGAAGGCGAGTCTAGGCCGAGCGGTCGTAGCCGAGGATCGGCGCCAGCCAGCGCTCCGTCTCTTCGATCGTCTGGCCCTTGCGCTCGGCGTACTCCACGACCTGGTCCTTGCCGATCTTGCCAACGGCGAAGTACTGCGAGTCCGGGTGCGCGAAGCACAGCGCGCTGACGGCCGAGCCGGGCAGCATCATGTAGCTGTCCGTGAGCTTGAGGTCGATCAGCTCGTCCGCCTTGAGCAGCTCCCACAACGCGCGCTTCTCCGTGTGGTCGGGCTGCGACGGGTAGCCCGGCGCCGGACGGATGCCGTCGTACTTGACCTTCAGCAGGTCCTCCTTGTTCAGCACCTCGTCGGCCGCGTAGCCCCAGTCCTTGACACGCATCTCACGGTGAATGTACTCGGCGAAGGCTTCCGCCAGACGATCGCCGATCGCTTGGGACATGATCTTGTTGAAGTCGTCGTGGTCGGCCTCGAACTTGGCCGCCATCTGCTCCACGCCGAACACGCCGACAGCGAAGCCACCGACGTAGTCCTGGCCGCCGACGCCCTTGGGGGCAATGAAGTCGGCCAACGACATGTACGGGTCGCTCGTCTCCTTCTCGGCCTGCTGACGCAGCATGCAGAACTTCGAGACCTCCTGGTCCGGGTTCTTCGGGTCGCACACGATCACGTCGTCGCCCTCGCGGTATGCGGGGAAGATGCCCGACACGCCGCGTACTCGCATCAGCTTCTTGTCGATGATCTCTTGCAGCAGCTTCTGGGCCTCGTCGAAAACCTTGCGAGCCTCGGCACCCACCGCTTCATCGTCGAAGATCTTGGGGTAGCCACGGTTCGGGTAGCGACCACGCAGTTCCCACGTCTGGAAGAAGGGGTTCCAGTCGATGAAAGGCACCAGTTCCTCCAGAGGCAGGTCCTCAATGACGTGGACGCCAACGCGGTTGATCTTCTGGAAGGGAGGCCTGGCCGTGTAGTCGATCTGGTAGCTCTTGGTCTTGGCACTGTCAAAGCTGATCAGCTTGATGTCATCCAGGGACGCATAGTAGTCCTCACGCATCTCTTCGTATTCCTCCATGACCTCCTCCACAAACTCATCGCGTTCCTCGTCCTGACGAAGCAGATTGCCGACCACAACTACACTGCGAGAGGCATCAAGCACGTGCATCACGGGGTGCTCAGGAGTCGAGTAGTGCGGGGCGATCTTGACGGCCGCGTGCATCTTCGAAGTGGTGGCTCCACCGACGATCAGAGGAACCTTAAGCCCCGCCTTGCTCATCTCTCGAGCCACGTAGACCATCTCATCCAGCGACGGGGTGATCAGACCCGAGAGACCGACCACATCGACGTTGTACTTCTTAGCCGCAGCCAAGATATCCTCGCACGGGACCATCACGCCCAGGTCGATGACCTTGTAGTTGTTGCAGCCGAGCACCACGCCCACAATGTTCTTGCCAATGTCGTGGACATCGCCCTTCACCGTGGCAATTAGAACCTTGCCAGCGTACTGCGAGTCCTCGTCCTCTTCTTCGTTCGCTATACCATTGGCCGTGTTCTCTAGGCGGCGTTTGTTCTTCTCCTCCTCCATGAACGGAAGCAGATACGCCACGGCTTTCTTCATCACACGCGCAGACTTAATGACCTGGGGCAGGAACATCTTCCCCGATCCGAAGAGCTCACCGACAACGTTCATGCCGTCCATGAGTGGGCCTTCGATGACGTCCAGTGGCTTATCAGCAACCTGACGCATTTCCTCCACGTCCTGGTCGATGAACTCAGAAATACCCTTCACCAGGGAGTACGTGAGTCTTTCTCCAATGGGCTTGTTACGCCATTCCTGCTTGTTGCCGGCATTCGCAACGACACCACCCTTCTTCGCAGCGTCGGCCTTCTCCTTCTCAATGAGAGAGCGGTCCAGAAGCGCCTCCGTAGCGTCTGAGTGGCGGTTTAGCACGACATCCTCCACCAGCTTGAGCAGATCCTGCGGGATGTTATCGTACACCTCGAGCATGGCCGCATTCACGATGCCCATGTCCATGCCAGCCTTGACGGCGTGGTATAAGAACACACTGTGGATGGCCTCACGAATGACGTTTACTCCTCGGAAGCCGAACGACAGGTTTGACACACCGCCGCTGATCTTGCAGTACGGGTTCTGCTCCTTGATGATTCGGCATGCATTGATGAAGTCCACACCGTAGTTGTTGTGCTCCTCCATACCCGTGGCGACAGTCAGGATGTTCGGGTCGAAGATGATGTCCTCGGGCGGGAACCCCACCTCGTTCACCAGAATGTCGTACGAGCGCTTGCAAATGCGCACCTTCTCGGCCTCCGTCGCGGCCTGGCCTTCCTCGTCGAAGGCCATGACCACAACGGCGGCACCGTGGCTTTTCACGACGCGAGCGTGCTCCATGAAGAGCTCCTTGCCCACCTTGAGCGAGATACTGTTCACAATGCACTTGCCCTGTACGCACTTGAGTCCGGCCTCCACGATGTGGAACTTGGACGAGTCGACCATAAACGGGACCTTGGACACATCCGGCTCAGTCACAGCGATCTTCAGGAATCGTTCCATGGCCGCCACGCCATCGAGCATACCGTCGTCGACGTTCACGTCGATGACCATGGCGCCGTCCTCGACCTGCTGACGGGCAATGTCCATAGCTGTACCGTAGTCCCCCTTCATGATCAGACGCTTGAAGCGAATCGAACCCGAGAGGTTGCATCGCTCACCGACGTTCAGGAAGCTGAAGCGTTCCTTGGTGACGACCATGTCCTCCAGACCCGAAAGCCACATGAACGGCTCTTTAAGTTCGGGCAGCGGACGCGGCTCGTACTTAGCTGCCATGTTGGCGATCGCCTCGATATGCTGGGGCGTCGTGCCGCAGCATCCGCCCATCATGTTGATCAAACGGTCCTTGGAGAACTCCTCGCAGTACTCGGCCATCATGGCCGGCGTGTCATCGTACCCGCCCATGGCGTTCGGCAGACCGGCGTTCGCGTACACCGACACGAAGCACTCGGCCACGTTGGCCAGACGCTGTAGGAATGGCTTCATCTGGTTGGCGCCCAGAGCGCAGTTCAGGCCGATACAGAAGGGCTTCGAGTGGCGCAGACTGACGTAGAAGGCCTCGGTTGTCTGGCCCGACAGCGTGCGGCCACTCATGTCGACGATCGTGCCCGAGATGAACAGCGGCAGCTTGCGGCCAGTGGCTTCCTGGTATTTGTTGATGGCGAAGACGGCCGCTTTGGCGTTCAGCGTGTCGAAAATCGTCTCGACGAGTAACACGTCGCTGCCGCCGTCCACGAGACCTTCCACCTGCGTATAGTAGGCGTCCACGAGCTCGTCGAACGTGACGTTGCGGAAACCCGGGTCCTCCACGTTGGGGGAGATGGACAGCGTGCGGTTCGTGGGGCCGATGGAACCGGCCACGAAGCGCGGACGCAGCGAGTCCAGCGCCGTGACCTCGTCGGCCGCCTCTCTGGCCAACTTGGCCGACTCGTAGTTGAGCTCGTACACGAGGTGCTCCATCTGGTAGTCGGCCTGGGCGATGGTGGTGCCTGAAAAGGTGTTGGTCCCGATGAGCTGCGCCTTGCCGATCTGCATGTACTGCTTGTGGATGGTCTTGATGACCTGCGGCTGCGTGATGGACAGCAGATCGTTGTTGCCCTTAACGAGGCACGGCGAGTCCTTGAAGCGCTCGCCACGGAAATCCTCCTCCGTGAACTTGTGCTGCTGGATCATGGTGCCCATTCCGCCGTCGAAGATGAACGTGCGCTGCTTCATGAGCGCCGTCAGGTACGCGAAGATGTCGGTTTCTCCGCGCACGAACGGCCGCTGCAGCATCGCCACTTCCTCGGGGGTCACGTCACTCCGCATGGCTGTTGTGGCTGCTGGTGAGGTGGCTTGGACGTGAGGCTGGCAACCCGGCGAGAAAGTTGGAGACTGAGTGGAAGAGAGGGGCAATGGCTGCGGGTACCGACTGAACGGCTGCTGTGACCGACTTAGCGAAAAGTCGTGTGGCCCACGTCTGACGAAAACGAACATGAATGCGCATAACTGTTATTATTATTATATTTTATTACACTGATTCTCCCTCCGAAGGCAACTAATTGCGCACCTCATCTGAATGTCGCCAAAATTGCCCCAGAGGTTGCTAACCACATGGCTAACGTAACTAGCACCACTGCAAGCCTCAAGGCATAATTTTAAGGCACTTGCGAGCTCCAAATCCTGCTAGTCTTGAAGAACGTTTGCCCCGTAGGCGCAAAATGGGTCCGGGATTAGATGCGGAGATTAAATATTAGCTGCATGGAAACGATATAGTCTAGAAATTATGAAGGTCCAGGGTCACGACATCAGACAGTAGCGGCCTTGCTTCAAAATCGGAATCGCATCTATCCAATCACCAACTTGAAGGACGATGAACCAGGTGCCACCTACCGGAGTAGGCCCAAAGGTCGGATGGGCCACCAGGTTTTTCGTGTATGGATCAAGGACAACACCTGCGACCGTCCACACCCCCGAGGCAAAAACCAAGTGGTGTATCTCGACAACGCGAGTGGGCATACTGTAGGTGAGTGCAGCGACACAATGTCCGCTAAGAACATGAGTGTTCGATTTCTCCCACCAAACGCTATGTAGTTATCCCGTCCACCCGAGGGCAGACGGCGTTAGCTTGCCCACCCGAGGGCTGATCTCTTTTCCGTGCGTCACCTGCGCACTAGGGGTTCCTTAGCACGTCCACCTAGGAATCAGATGTCACTAACGAGTCGTGCGAGGCAGATCGGCTGTCGACTAGTACTGAACCAGACTGCTCCCAGAGCCAGGATAGGAACGATGGGGAATGAGCGTTCTCGGCACCGGCAACTCCATGGACATGGTCTTTACGGCTGCTCATAGCAATGGTCCGGTATTATATGCAGGGTGGACGCCCAGCGCACTTTGACATACACACATACAATATCTACCGAACACTAGCGCCCGACGGTCGAGGCAGCATCGATAGCCCGGCCCCGACCTGGTACAAGCTTTCCTTGTGCACCCCCATCACCCTACTGTCCGGCCGCCCTCATAATGTACGCTCGCTAGCTTACCTCGCTTTACGCGCTCGCACTCTTTCGGCAGCAACCCGTGTATGACACCAAGGACTTTCCTGTTAGCCCTTAGTTGTAGCCGTTCGGCTCCAAATCCAGACTGAGGGTCGAGCTGCAACCGCAGTTCGCTACCCCAATACCTGCTGCCCTCCTTTAGTCCACCGTCAAGTCAACTGTCACCGGCACTCGCCTCTCGGCCACGTGATCCTCGCTCCAACTAAGCTACGCATTTGTGCCAGCCAGCTGCTTCATTCATCACCAAAGCAATCACAGAAACGTGGCAATTGAGTGGGACAAGGAGAAGTACCGGCTAGCACAAGGCTCCTGGTTTTCTACGGCGAAACCAAACGGAAAGTGGTCGGATAAATTGAAGAATCCTGGAAAGCCGTTCTTCTTGAAGATGGCGGCTCGGTGCGCCCGTGCTGTTAGCCAGAAGAAGGATAAGAATGGCGTGTCGTATCCACGGAAGGCTATGATTTTGTGTGGTCTATCGAAGGATATCATCAGTGTATGGCAAGAGTCACAACTTTCAGAACGCCTGCTATGTATCGTTGAGGAGTACAGTGAGGCGAGGCGGGTGAACGCCTTTCTCGTCCAGGTGTATAGTGCCGGTTTTCCCTTCCGGAATTTACGGACGGGTC